>VAHH01000920.1:0-17655 GCA_013357305.1 Radopholus similis | reverse complement strand
GATCGGGATTGAATCCCGATTTTCAAATCCCGGTCAATCCCGATCCCGAAAATCGGCCGGGATCCCGATCCCGCTCAACCCTACTTTAAAGTCCATTTTGTTGGCTTTTTAAAGCAATAAAGTTTTTGAAAACAATTAAAAATTGAACAAAGATACGATTTTTTGAACCAACCAAAGTTTAATTATTGTCAATTTTCACTCATAACTTTTTAAAGAATGAACCAATTCAAAAATGCTTAATCTCATTGAAAAACTAATTTTTAGCATTGTTTATGGTCTTTAAGCAAATGTATATGTGCATTATAACAAAAGTTACAGAGCGCAAAATATTGGGTTTGGCGTGGACCGAATGGTGGGTTCCCAAAAGTCTGTTGTTTTGTTTGGCCCACTCTCCCTACCAAGTACCAACCAGAGGAAGCCGCAGACGCCGCACGAGATGGAGATGAGCGAGAAGGACATGACGAACACGGATTGCTTGCAAAATGCACGTATTCAGGCGAGTGCCACTCATCAAAGACTCTCCATTAATCCCCCAGGGATACTTTCAGTTTAAGCCTCCTTTTTAAAACGGGGTGGGGGATTAATGGAGTACACCAATATTGGAATGACATTGACTGGGCGCGCCAACCTTGTCGGGCAGGAAGAACAGCGAGATCAGCGTCATCACCGCGACTGCGGAGCCCACCGACTGCATGGAGGAGGGCGCAATGGTGCGCCGCTGGTCGATGAGGAAGGGCGAGAAGATGCCCGCCAGGAAGGCGTCGAACTCGGGGAACTGGGCCAGAATGGCGCGCCAGCGGAACAGTTCCGCCTGTCCTGGGGCGCACAATCAAATTCCACTTTTTCGGGGGTTGACCCAGAATCCCCACACCCGCTACTTGGTTAGGCATTAAGCAAGGCTTGCTTGTCTTGGCTTAGACTAACTATAACCAACTTGGCCAGACGTTTGGCTTGGGTTCTATTTTTATCCCGTTTTTGGCAAAAGAATAAACTAAATTTGGCAAAAAATGGACCTTTTTGGTAGCAAAATAAATTTAAATTTTTTGGACAAAGCTAAGCCTAAGTCTGATCAAGTGGGACAAACTTACTTAAGCTGAAGCATAAACCTAGTCTAAACAAGTAGTGGGTGTGGGGAATCTGGGGAAAACTCCATTTTTGGAATCCAATTTAAGTATGTGTAGGTATCCCCTTAGATGGCCACAAAAGGGCACTTGATTGGAATCGATCGGTTCAGTTTTGGCCAAAAACGAAGACAAACACAGAGTTGTTTTGCAAAATTCCGAGTACCTACTAGTAGTATATGGATTGCGTCAGAAATGTCCCTTTTGTCAAAGACATGTATTCGGTCATGTCTAATGTGTTAGTCCTCCGTTTGTATGTCCAGGTGGTGCAAACTCACTCTTGTCCCACGAGTCCAGCCCGTAGAAGCTGGTCTGGAACGTGAACGCGCGCACACAGGGCTCCCCGTCGGGCACATCGTCGCGAATCTTGACCGTCCCTGAGTGCCAAATGCCGGGGGCTGGTGGGCGAAAAAGGGCCCATACCCCGGAACTGCTGGTAGTCGAACTGGGCGAAGAAGTTGCGCAGGTAGATGCGCTTGTAGAAGTCCCTCTCGTAGTGGAGCTGCGGAAAGTCGTTCAGGAACGACTGGTACTCCCACACCTTTTTGGAGTGGGGCGGGGAATTGGGCCCTCTCAAAAAGAGCACTTGCCCACAGGTTGGTGGACACCCGTCCGATGCTGTAGCGCGTGTTCTCCAGCCGGAACACCAGCTCGTTGAAGCGGGCCCGCTGGCTGGCGTTGCGGAAGTCCGGCGGACGCATGATGTGCACGGCGGGCATCTGTGGACGGGCAGTGAGTGAGGTTGAGGGGGAGAGCCACAAAAATGGGAAAGAGTGTTGATTGGTTGGGACAAGTTATGGCCAAAACCCCAAAAAATCTAAATACGATTAAACATTGGCCAATATTTGGACTGTGTTTGGGTTATCCAGCGATTGATTATATCTTTGGATAGAGCGAGCTTTTCAGTGGTAAACGGGGAGATACAATGGTTATGACTGTGGCTGAAGAGAGCGAAACGTCGGGACGAGAAGAACCAAAGAGGCGCGAGATCAGCGGGCGATAGGAAGAGGAAGAGTTGTTGGCCTTTCAGGGCATCTTTCGGATGGTGACCCCAATGTTATTACTTATTAGTTATTATTATAGGTAAATTCTGCCCAAAAACATTGTCGAGTGGGGAATTCGCAAAATAAGTATTTCTTCATTGGCTGGAAGTGAATTAATTGTGTGTGAGTCCAGTTGAGCCGAAAGAGAGGGGAAAACAAACACATACTACATATGTATTATGTAGACAGTGTATGGAGAGTGGAAAACAGAGATTGGAATCTGCACGTCCATGGATTTGCACTGACCACGTTGTCCGCCCAAATGTACTTGTCGGCCAGGTAGACGAACGTCTGGATGGGCGAGTTGTCGCGGATGTACTTCTTGGGCGAGATGTCGACGCGCATGTTTGCGCAGCCGTAGAACGACACCACGATGTAGAGCAGGAACAGCAGCCAGCTCACCGCCTTCACCTCGCGGCGCAAAATGAACGGCCCGAAGTACTGCTTGAAGAAGCGGTGCATCAGTGTCGCTGAATTGGAACAGACATTTTAAAAGAACGGATTCATAGGGTTCAGACTTAAAATTGCATGAGAATTCAAAATTTTGGTTTTGACGCGTAATATTAGATTCAAAATGAACATCCCTTCGACCCAATTTTGGAGTCCAAATGTATCAGCGCATTTGCTCTAATAATGCTCCCAAGGGGTCTTAAAGAGGGATGGGGGATTATTAGAGCAAATGCGAAATCCCCAAATGTTAGTTGGTTCTAGTTGCGTTTTGTTTTAGGGACCATACGTTCGTTCAGCTCGTCGGTCAGTCGACGACCGTCACTTTCGGCGGTGTTGCTGATCTGCAGTGTGCTCGTCTTGGTGCACCTGAAGGACAGCAAACACCGTTGGAGAGAAGACTCAGCGCTAAGGGTTGTGCCATTGCCTGAAGTAGGCGCCCATTCCGCCCTGCTCCTCGCGCATTCCGCCGTAGACCATGATGGCGGCGAAGAAGGTGATCTGCAATGTTGCGGGAACGGGCTCAACCAGTGGGTTTTTGGCTGGCAAATGGTTGCCTGGTAGAAGTAGTCCATGGCCACTCCGACTGCGGTCAGCACACAAAAGTCGGCGACCGCGGGCGTGGGCGACAAGAAATAGCCGAGCGCTGTGGGGTAACGGCGAACATATGATGGGTGTGAAAAGATTGAGGACTAAAAGGACCCAATGGGAGGGGGCCAATCGGTCGGGGCTCAATGGCCACTACTCAATGGGCACTCAAACAACACTTGCTACTCCGGTCGAGTGGGGAAGGTTTCAGCGCCAGGTCTTTGCCGGAATATAACTGGATATGAAACGAAGCTGGAACAGAATTCTCTCATTGGATAGGTCTCTATGGAAGCTCTACAAAAATAATGGAGTCAAACACCTGAATTTACTTCGCCCAGATTTGAACAACCAAACATTTGACCCCAACTCTTGGCCAATCAAACACCCTGGGCACTGAAACGTTCGGCATTGAAACGTGCCTGTTCGAATCCGGTCCGATGAGAAACATGCACTGACAAGTGGAGTTCTTGAGTTTTAATCCCGGATACCCGAATCCCAGGCTCATTTGGGAAAAAGGAAACTACTTCGGAGCGGGAACAACCCTCCCTATTACCACAACTTTCTTTGATGGAGTTGCAACATTCCCCGGCGAAACCTCAAGATCTTTCCCCTTGTGAGTAGAGAGTGCGAAGACCCGAAATGCAAATGGAGGCACCCCCAATAGCGCATAGCTCCATACTCACCGAAGCAGCCAAAGTTGGTCAGCGAAGTGACCTGTTTTGTGTGAAAAACAGAGTGTAAAACAGTCCCCCGTGACTGCCCAGACCGTGATGGAGGCGCCCGCGTCGCTCATGGTGACGCCCATTCGGCGCTCCAGGGACCAGCGCGGGTCCGTCATCCGCCAGGCGCCCAGCATCAAGAAGGCGTCGTCCACGCCCACGCCCAGGATCAGGAACGGCATCGTGGAGGACACCGGGTTGAAGGGCAGCCCCGCGTAGAACGTGATCCTGCGACAAATGGCATGAAAAGAATACGCTCAATCGGTGACTAATTGCCACTTCAATCAATCAATCAATTAATCGATAATTGGCTCACCCGAAAGTGGCGCCCAGACTCAGGCATACGCTGATGACGCCGAAAAACGCCTCCATGGGCTTGGACCTGGCCAAGAATATGATCGTAAGGCGCACTTCGTGAAATTGGAGCCCCACTTGCGCGGGTCCTTGGCCATGTTGGTCAGGTACACGAATCTGGAGCCAAATAAATATGCAATCGGGAGTGCCCCCGGGACGCACATCATCAGTTGGAGAGCGGCCGGCACAGCGTACGGCACTGCCGTCTTGATGATCTGCAGCAACTCGTCGTCCATCGCCTTGTCACTGTGGCAAAAAATTGTATCTCTATTAATCCCCCATGGGGGATAATTTTCCATTCATCCCTTGGACCCTTGAGGGCGAATTATTGGATGATGGGGGATTAATAGGGCATTCGTGGAAGGAATTTGGAGCCGTGCCTACTTGTGCGGGATGAACTTGATGCCGGACTGGGCGGTCTTCTCCTCCCAGAACTGGTTAAGGTGCTCCCGGTACGCGTGGTAGGCGGCCAGATTGGAGCCGGCCAACGGGAACGCGACGAACCAGTGAATGGTCAGCACTCGCGCGCCCACAATCTCGTGCTTCTGGCCGGTCACGTTCACGCCGTAGATGATGTTGCCGATGTCCTGTCGAGGGAAGGGAAATGTACAATACATCTGTATAGGCAGTGTTTAAGTATAATATATTAGTGTGTGAGACATTGGTATGGGAATTCGAAATTTCATACGCGCCCTACATTTCACCGACATTGGTTGCCTATTCAAAATGCGAGGGAAATATGTATTGTGTAATTCTCCGCTGGTTTGATAGAAAACTCCGTTAATTTTTACCACGACATTTTTGTTGAAAATACCATAAGGGGTCAATCAAACAAATTATAGCTCATTCGATGCGTCTAGATAAGCTCAGTCGAATGGTTCAAAATCAGGTCGACCTCTTCTCAATTATGGACAACGTTATGGTGGAGGCGCATAATCGAAGTTTTCTACCAAATTAGCGGAGGAATCGAGAATTATACTTCTCCGATTCAAAATCACTCATTTCGGCTTTTGAAGTCTTAGTTAATATCATGAACAAGGCGTGTTTGATTTCATTATTTGTGCTAAACCTTTGGCCGATTGAACAGGTACATGACCGGGTAGGACAGCTGCAAGTTCGGATTCTGGCGGGCCCCATCACTGCGGAACAGATTCTCCGCGTGCTTCAGCCAAATGTTCAGACTGCAAAGCGCAAAACAAACATTATTCCACCATTAGGAAGCCCCTATTTCTCGATGTGAACGTTAAAATTAAACTTCTTCAAAAACAATGCGTTGTTTCGGATTTTGGCGCGCTTTGGATGCGTCTGCTTTTTGTTCGTTTTGTTCCCCTCGCTCACTCGTTGTTGCACTTTTGTGCGTGCGGCGCCATCTTGCAAAAGTCCTCGAAGTGCCACTGAACAAGTTGTTTGTGCGGCGATTGTTTTTGCAAATCCCCGGGGGACCGTTTCGCCCTCGTAGTCCATGGTCGCGTCCATCATTTCGTTGGTGTACGCGAACAGTTTGCCCAGCGTGTCGCTGACCAGCAGGTTCTCGTAGTCCCGGTGCACAACGTAGAAGCGCAGAATGTCGTTGTGCAGCGGCACCGACGGATCTCAACATTTTGGGGACTAATCCAAAAATCCAAATTCCGATGACTTGAATTTGCATAAATTGCAATTTTAAAATAAATATTTTTTCAAACCATTCTTTTAAAATAAATATTTTTTCAAACCATTCTTTCCAATGTGTGCTCACCGTTGCGGACTTTCTTCGTCTGGCGCGTGTCCCTCTTGCGGGGAATGTCCCTGAGCGCGTTAACGGCCGCCTCAGCGCTGGGCACTTCGTCCATCTGGGAGGAGGCCGGCGGAGGCTCGGTGGCGATCAGCGACGGCGGCGGGTCCACCTCCAGTTGGCCGGGGGGAATCTGTGAAAATTGGCAATTGGCATAGTAAAAAATAAAAAAACTAAAAAATACACAAAAGCTAATACTACTAGTACAATGCCAATTATTTTTGCGACCAACTTTGGCATTATGTCTGAAAGAATTTCGGCTTCAACAAGTCAACATCAACTTGATTGGTCATTCTTGGATTATTTTTTTATCGTCACCTGGTCATACGCCTTTTGGGCCTCGAACTCGAATCGAACAGGCGCGTCCAACGGCACAAACAACTAAAAAAGCACCGACACGATAGGGAACAATAAAAACATCTGAAAAAGTGCATTTTTTTATTTTAACGAATCGATAAGTGCCATTCATATTTGACGCTATCGATTGGCCAACGATTATCGTTTTTCGCCCCACCTTGTACAGGTCCAGGTTGATGCGAATGAACGCCAGTCCGGGGAAGGTGGCCAGCGAGAACAGTCCCATGAAGATGAGCACCTTGCCCGGGTGGCGCCCTACAAAGGCGCCATAGGAGCGGAACGCCTCCGCGGTCCAGTCGCCCAGACGATCGCCGATTCCGGCTTTTGCATTGTGGTTGAGCGAGAAGCGTCGCCCCAGTGCCGACGCAGCGGAGTGCATCGCCAAAATGTTGCGTAAATCGAACACTTTTTGAGAACTGTGTTTCTGCTAATGGCACATATCAGGTTATAACTTATAAATTATAATTCAAACCCGGCAGAAATGATCGTCGATCCAAAAAAAACTTTAAAAAATGTCTATAAAAATGAGAACGCAATTTGAAAGGCTAATAAGTAATAAAGCAATGAACTAGGTATCTTTGGCATTTTATTATTTTGCAAGAAATCCATTGCCAAAATATTAGTACCTAGAGGCACTTTTGCACTTATCGTGAAGAACAAGGAAACAACAGCAAACACATGGGGAGGGAGACCCATAAACTGTGAGCACATTCGTGCCGAAGAAGGAGATTAGGGCGCAGCAGTTTCTGCGGCGGATCAAATCCGGTCTCGAGACCGGAATTACCAGAGAAGAAAGACCAAATGTGCATCATCGCCACCGGACGAAGAGGCAAAACGCCGCGCGCAAAAGTGACAGCGGCGCGCAATCGATCCCGACCGTCGCGGCGCAATGTGGGGCTGACTCAGAGACAGGCTTGGATTGATCGGCGGCCGGCTTCTTCGCTTTTCTCTCCTTTTCTTCCCATTTCCCTGTGCTGCGCGGATATGGGGCGTCCGCCTTTCTTGAGGCGATGGGCGAGCAGGAAGAAGAGCGCGTTCCCTTCTTCTGCCGCCGCTTCTGTGTCAAGCGGGTCACCGCCGTTCACTGTTTGGGTCTCATCCCACCAATCTTTCGCACATCCTTGCAACAGCTGGGAAGGCACAGTCACTGCACGAAGAATGTGAACACACAAAGGAAACGAGCACAAAATGTGTGTCAAATGGGTGTTCGTGCGTTCAAAAACCTTTTTAGTTGGGGGCGAAATATTTCGATTTCAATTTTTAAAACAAATAACGACACGATATCAATTTATCGATGAATATCAAACTGAAAACGATGAATTTGGACAATTACAAGCAATTAAAACTTAAAAGAGTTTGTAACCAAAACAGCAACGAATGAGATGTGTGATTATAAGTTAAACACGCGGATTCCGAGTCCCAACCAGCGAAAAACCCGCGTCTTCCTCTCTCTCCTCTTCAGGGACTGCTGGCGAAGTAGGCGCGCAGACAGTTCTGCACGCGCGCATTGAGGCACTCCAGCGTTTCCGGGTTGCTGCGTTGCGCGGTCACCAGCACCGCTTGCGCAAAGTGTTCGGAAAATGCACAAATGGTGTACAACAAATCGAACCAAAACTCAATGGACGCGACTCACTTTTGATGTTGACCACCTCCGGCACGAAGGGCTCCGGGTGCTGTGCGTAGGACAGCTTGCAGTAGGGGTCGCTGTACTCCAACTCGTTGGCGGGCTCCGCCGCCCCCGACGGCTGTTCCTCCTGCTGCTGCTCCTGGGCATCGGTGGGCGGATGCGTCTTGTGCTCGAATGCCTCCAGGATGTTCACCACTGTCTCCACCACCGGCGCGTAATTCTGCCTGAACACACACATCATCTCAGTTTTTAATTCAAATAGTATTTGCTCAAATTTATCAATGAAAAAATATAAATGATTAATCATTTTGGTAATATCTAATATGTACCTAGTCTCCTCTTTTTGCATAATATCTTAATATCTACCTACTCTATATCATTCTTGGCGTAATGTTTATCGCCAAAATAAATGACTACCCTTTACCGTTTTACTTTTACCTTTTACCTACTACCTATCAATTCCCATTTGTTGGGGTTTTTCCAAATTTTACAAGAACAAATTTTCCTAATTATGTAATTATAGCTTACTTGTCTAGAAAATGATAAATGTGGTGGGCTTTTATTGTTTCGTTTCAATTCAAAATTTCTCCATTTTCACCACCACCAAACTCACCCCAGCAGTCCGATCGTCTCTGTGATGAGGCGGGCGGCCCCAATCGTGACCACTCGCTTCTCATCGTACGTAGTCGTTTGGGGCATTGAGCGCATCTCGACGAGCATTATCTTCTCCCATATGACGCCGTACAGGCCGGACTGGATTGCCTCGAGTGCCTGATGAAACGACACGAATCGAAACAAATTTAAACAGAGTTTTTTGGTTTCTTACACTGGCCAGCGTTGCGCCGCCCCTGATCGCCGCATAGCGGCACATGAAGATGGTGAACTGCCTCGAGTACTTGGACGTTTTGTTCGTCTGCATTCGGGTGAGCATGGCCGTCAAAATGGCCTGGTTGTTCAGCTTGGTCTCCGCGTTGTAGAGCTGAAAATGTGCTCAATTAAAAATTAGTCTATTCTCTCCAAATCTGTATATTTTGAAGATTTCGGTACAAAACAAGTATAATCCGCAGAATGGGCAGCATTTTCCTTTTTGCCATATATTAGTTTCATTAATTTCCCCCCTAAAAGTGAGTGCGCCTACGTTCGCCGACTCCAGGTGGGGGAGCAGCGCATTCGCGAGTCGGAAGCCGTGCTGGTCGTACGCCTTGGAGGCGATCAGCCGCTGCAGGATGCCCATCACTTGGTCCGAGTACTGGGCGCCGAACACCAGTTGGGGGAAGCACCGGATGAACGACTCGAACACCAGCATCAGCGCCGGAATGTTCGCAGACCGACTCCAGTAGTCGGGCCGCAGCAGCGACGGAAAGAACCGTATGTACGCGTCCTGGGCCACCTCCACACCGCGCTCGCGCTCCACCCGGTTCTGGTCCAGCAGCAGCGCTGAACGGGAAGGCATTCATTCTTTTGTATACAGAGTACTGGAGCTATACGATTGGTGTGTAAACAAACGGTAGGTATAACCCTAACCAGTAGCGGTTTTAGGGGGCTGTGAAAATGAAAAATTGGTTTTATACCATATAAAACCGGCCCTTTTGAATGAAAAAAATATACCGGAAAAACAGTCCTTTTGAATGAAAAAAAATATACCGGAAAACGGTCCCCTAGTGTTTGCCCCCTTGTGAAAAATTCCTAGAACCGCTCTTGGTCCTAACTGCTTGACATCAACATTTGTTCAAAGTTCTATCTATTGAAGTCTTGGCTTTCGAAAGATAAGGCACGGGATCCAGAAGAAACAACTTCGCCTTCCTAAAACTACAAGAACATCCGAAACTGATCCTCCCATGCTAAATAGAGCTGATGAATAGTGACTACAACAACACGAAAAGAAACAAGGGATGGCCACCCCAACCGAAGTGCATTTTACCTATTATTTGGAGTGAGTAGGGCGTGTAGTCGGCCACGTCGTTCTCGATGATCAGCTCGATGATCGGGATCATGTGCCGGTCGAGGCCGCCCTCCACCCTGGCGTAGGCCTTCCTCGTCAGCACGCACAGCGACTCGAAGACGAAGTGGACCAGCAGCGGGTTTTTGGGCACGCGAATGGACTCGGCCACCATTTGGGAGAGTTTGCCCACGTAGATGTGCGCCTGGCGCGCCATCTCGTCCTGAACGGAGGGGGGACACAGGGTTGGGAGCCAAAAACTGCGCTTTGTGGAGACGTGCATTCATCAGCGTGAAGGAGCGCATCAGAGCCTTCATGATGTAGTGCGTCTCGTACGCCTGCGGGTACTGGAAGCACGCAAAGAGGGCGTCGATTATGGCGCCGAGCGGAATGTTCTCCGGTGTGAGCAGGTAGTTCTGTGGTGGTGGGAAAAACCCCCGTGTTTTCGAATAAAACACTTACTAGCTGAGGTGAATTTCCCCCTTCAATACGAGTATATATGTACAGGTGTGCACCGTAAACACTCTATTAATCCCCCATGCCTCTAACAATCCCCTCTCGGAGTTTAAATTGTAATCGCTCTCCCCACCTGGGTGTTGGGCGCCTTCAGCAGGAGCAATCGCTCCAGCGCGTAGCCCATGTAGTGGTGCAGGAGCAGATGGCTGGACGACAGCAGGCGCACAATGGAACGGTCGAATTGGCCGTTCTCGCCGCGGAAGCACTCCACAATCTGGTCGGCGCTCAGCTGGTTCCGGAACAGCACCAGGTACTTGAGCGCGTCGCTGCGCAGAATCGGCAGGTCGTTGGCCGAGCCGGATAGCAAGTCCATGCGCACGTGCTCCTGGTAGAAGTCCGCAACGTTGATCTGGAACAGCAAACAACGTTGTTGTTGAAAACCAATTGTTACGTTTGAGGTTATACAGTACATTTAGAGGTTACTTAGTACATTCAGTAGAAACTTTGCCTAAAACGACCTATCTCTAGCCTAGCCTCTAACATTCATTATTGTAACTACCTATTTTGGCTTTTTCTTGCTAAAATGATGTACTATGTACATTTAGGCAGCACATTGTTTCCAATGTTGATTTCCCTTTCCATCCCTCGGTCTCATCTGTTAAAGCTTACTATAAGTTGTCAATATTGTCACACACACCATTTCTTCTTAAATAAAACTCCCCCAAATTCCCAGCGCACCAATTGGTTTGTGTCAGTTGCGCCGTGGCGAGCCGTTGTTGTGCGAGAGGCGAGTGCGCTGACCAGGAAGTAGACGACGTCCTTTTTGACGAAGTTCTGCACCGGGTTCTGGCGGTAGTCCGCCAGGAAGCCCTGGATGCCGCTCGACAGGAGCGCACACACTTCCGGCTCAAACTGCCTGCAGAGGGCCCGCACAAAATCGGCCGCCCCCCGGCGCCGGGTCTCCAAATCGGAGCCTAAAGAATGTTTTGATTTCGTTGAAAATATACGTTAATTTAATTGTTTTTATTTCAATTTATTCGATTTGCCTTCGATGTCGCGCTTCAGGAACTCGAAAGGCTCGCACTCGTAGATCTCCAGGTCCTCTTTGCGCAACATCAAGTTCTTGACCACCACATTCTCGCAGATCGCCTTCAGCACGCCCTCATTGCGGAAATGGGGCGCATACTGGGGTCGCTGGCAGATGGCCGCCAGAAAGCCCAGTGCGGCGCTGACCATTGTGTCGAACCTGCGAAATCCAAAAGAAGTCCACTGCAACAACAAACAATCGAATGCAACGAGTCATAGTGAGATGTTGTGTTGGCCATCATTGATTTTCAGATAATTTGAGATGCTTTCACATTCGGACAAACTTTTCCCCCGCGACTTACCGAATTCGGTCGTTGGTCATCACCAACAGGTTCCAGATCACGCCGATGAAGCGCTCCGTGTACGGCAAGAAGCACTCCTCGAAGCGTTGCGAGAACAGCGTTGCAATTTCGCAGATCTCGCCGCGCAGGCGGTCATGTTCGTTCGGCTCCGAGTCAATAGACTTTGCTTCCAACTCGTCCAGCTTCAAATCCAACAGCTGGATGAAGCCCTCCATCCACGGCGTCAGATTGTCCTGCAAAGCGACTGTGTTCAGTCAGTGTGCAACAGCAAAACCAAAGCAGACCTCGAAGTACTCGGGCAGATCTTGCGAAATCAGTGAGTGGTAAATGCGCGTCAGCTCCAGAATGATTTGTAGCCAAGACATGCGGTCGTTGTAGGCGAGCTGAGTGCTCGCATTTGCCGGGTCGGGCAAGTACTGCAGCATCCGCGAGTACAATTGGGTGAGTGGCTCTGCTATCTGTGTGTGGGGAGAGATTGCGCTTGTTGGAGTCAACCGACAATCGAATGGCTCACGTTGTTCACGACCAGAATGATTTCCGTCCACAGGCGGTTGGAGCGCATCTCGAACCGGTAGCGGTTCACCAACTGCTCGAGGGTGCCCAGCGAGACGACCAGCTGGTCGAAGTCGGAGGCGCCCTGCAGGTGCTGGGCCAGCACCTGGATCAGACGTGGCCATCGCTCCGGGAAGTCCACTTTGCTGATTTGGCACACTATTTCGGTCATCTGGGAGCGCATGAACGAGGGCACCTGAACGAACATGTGTTTGGACATAAAAATGTAGTTCAGCCGCCCAAATGTGCCCACCTGGAAGAGCACATCCAGCAGTGCGTTGCGCAGTTCCTCCCGCTCGTCGTCGGCCAGGGGCGCCTCTCCCTCGCCCGACCAGTTGGTGCGGACAAAGTTCTTCAGGGCCACAGAGGCCGCATTGCGGATGTGCACCGGCAAGTTGTTCGAGTCGCACATCACTTGCAGCAGTGCACGCGCAAAGCCTAGAAAGTATAGGTAAATGGTTGTTTCACAACACATCAAAGCCATTACTATATAGATTGACGCTTTTACCTGGAACTGCGGCCAGCCGTTGCAATTCCTCTTGCGCCTTCTTCACCGTGTCCGGTCGAAGTGTGGTCTCCAGCAACTGGACCAACTGGCCGACCGAATTCTGCTGGTCGCTCATCTCTAGTATTATTGCCGTTCACAATGTGTTTGTTCGCTTGCTATTTGATTGGAACCAAAATGGCCATAGAAAATAATCAACCAAATGCAAAAATATTCAATGATTGATTGAGACTGTGCGATCAAGCCAAACGAATATAGAATTTAACAAAAAAATGAGCAATAACGTAAGACGAGGTGTTCGGTAAAAATGAAAATGTAAAAATCTCCTTCATAATGTTTCGACGACTCGTTCAATCTGGGAGTATCCAAGGCACTCGTCTGCCGCATAAAATACACAAATCTGAACATTCAAAGCAGTTAGCCCCATTCATCTGTGCCAATGCAAAAACCTGTCCCGGTGCAGTGGCTCTGATTGGAGTGCGGAATTGCACCTCCCAAAATGGGGAGGCGGCGGCGGCAGTTTCGCTCATTCGCAACTGGCAGAGAACCGGCGAATGGGTCCGTTGCACCGTCACCCTCAGTGGGCTCGTGCCGTCCACCTTTGAGGTGCCCCAATCAAACCGCGAAAGGAAATCCGTCTCTCCTGCAATCCAGTGAGGCGTAGAAACCACTCAAAAGTGCACATTAATCTTTAAATTAAAACGACACATTTAATTTTTGTCCGAACTGGCAAGTTATTAAGCAACACTCAATGATGAGGTTGTTGGTACGATTCCGCTTGGAGTTACAATCGTTTTATTGGAATTATCTTGCGTTTTTTAAAGGAAATATATCATTTTTAAGTTCGGAATCTTTCAATTTTTTTATAAAACTTACATATGCGTTTGGCGTACAACTTTGGATGAAAATGATTCCGACACTGAAAGTGAATTTTCACAACCAACTTCGAAAAATACATTAGTATTTACCGCATAGACAATCTGCTTTTGCGGGTCCAGTCCCGCCACATATAATTTGGTGGTCTGCGCGAAACTTTCATCATTTTGAGTAAAAAACCTTTTGTCTCACACTATCTCCACGCAATTTTTCTGCGCCGGAAGTAATAGCGCCAAAGTTGATGCGTTTGCCCAGCGTGAAGTGGTGCACGCCTTTGTGCCTCGCGTTGTGGAAGGCCTCATTGCTCGGATCGTCGATGTCCACAAATGAGCCATTTTCGACTGGATCGATGTACTTCAAGTTCAAATGGGAACCCAAAATCAGTCCTCTTAATGTGCAAGTAACCTTGTTCAGGAACTCGTCGAAGTGCCTCTTCTTTGGGCCCACAAAGCATATTCCGAAGCTCTAATAGGTGTTCAAGTGACTGTTGAAAATGCAACCAAATTCTTACCTCTCTTTTGGTTGCAAAAAACTCCGGCAGTTGAGAGGCGGCCATGCGCTTGACCTCGGTTTTGAAGAGAGAACCGACAGGGAACATCACAGACTGGAAGAGAACAAACACTCTTCGGGTCCATTATCATTGTTCTTTTGGCTTGAAACCTGCAATTGTGTGTGGTCGAGTGACGAGAGGAAATAAGTCTGGTCTTTCAGCGGATCCTTTGATCGCAACAGTTTGACTTTATCAAAATCGTCGCAATTGGCTTGGTTTTCGAGGAAATCGCCGCGAGAAGTTCTCGCGAAGTGGCCCGTCGCAATCGCGTCTGCGCTGAGTTTTTCGAAGGCGAACCTCCGCAACAGATCGAACTTGATCACTCGGTTGCACTCCACGTCCGGCACAACGGTTATGCCGCGTTGGTAGTTGTCGAGAAATTTTCTGAATTTTCCACCAGGATTGCCTCCATCAAATATGCAAGAATTATTATTACGAGAAAACTTCACTCCAATATTCCTTCACGAAATTGACCGAGTGCAACTTGATGTCCAGGTGTTCACAGAGCGCCTTGGCATCGGCCCGATCCTTGGTCTGGGGACAAGAAAATGTGTCATCCGCCTCATCTTGCGGGTCCCAATTGGTCTGGAATGGAAAGCATTCATAATTCGATGAAAACACTTAGATCAATGTCCGACCATGTGAACTCCGACGACTTGGAAACCGCGCTGTTTGAGCAGTAGGGCACTGACAGCACTCAAATGTGGGGGGAATAATGCTTCATCTCCAACTCAATCCAATCAAATCAGAGTCCTTACCTGTCTACTCCGCCTGAGACTGCACAAACTACTCTGTGAACTGTTTTCATAAATCCACTGAAATGAAATTTGTAATAATTGTATATCTCCGTAATCAATCGATAGTAATGCAATTATACAAGTACGATGCACATGTACCATAGAAAATAGAAATGTATATAGATCCAAAGTCCAAATGAAAATAATTAAGTTTAATCACTCAATGTTCAAAATTGAGAAACAATAAAGGCAATGGTAAAAACTAAAAAGTAAAAACAATAACCTATATTTTCAAGAAGCCAAATGAATTGGATAAGTGAGATCGAATCTCTATTTTCGATCGCCGTCCTTGTCCCTCTTCACCTCCTCGTCGAGCTGAAATATTGGAACACAAACAATTAAACCATTCTTTTATCCGTTTTTTACCTTTTTCATATCCTCTAGTCGTTTCTGTAATCGCAAATATTCTTTTTTATGCACGTCGTCCACCACTGCCTCCATATCTCTTATATCTTCTTCTTTCTGCGAAAGAGAAATGTTGTAATGTAAATGCATTAGAACAACGAACATACCTTGCCGATAGCTCTCATTTTTTCTCTGGTTGGCACATATTCCTTGATCTTTTGCCCGATTTGTTGTGCATTTTCCAGCATAGTCATCGGGGCTGACGCGCTGTGTGCTCCCTCAATGTAATTTTGAATGGTATCGAGTTGTTCTTTGGACGCCAACTGTAACATTAAAAAATATGAACAATTAGAACATGCACACAAGTGTTTCCTACAAATTGTTCTCTGCGCCGAGCAAAGGGCCGAAAATACCGCCAAACCAACTCCATCTTTTCGCGGTCAACACGCGAAACGGCCTGTAAAGCATACTTAATAGAAGCACAATTAAAATGGGGGCTCTCACCGGATGTGACTCCAAGTAACTGTTCGTTTGGGCAAAAAGCGGCAAGTCTTGGCCCTCTTCATCCTGCACCAGTTCAATTCTCGCTCTGAGTATCTATCATCGGATTTAATAGAACCAAATTGGCAATTCGATCTCCCCAATAATCACTTCAACTGCCTCGCGGAGCATCAACTTGTCGGTCTCCATTTTGTCAAGCGGCAGCTCCATAAACCCATATTCATATTCCTCTTTGCTTCCGTGCAAATATTCTTCTGGTCGTTTTGGGAGTTGCCTGCAAAACACACATTTTCGTTCCCTATTTTTTGCTTACCTTTGCGACTTTTTCGGCTCGGGTGGATCCACCGATTTAATCTCGATTTGGTCCAATTTCTCGATCAAGCCTTCGTCTTTCGTACGCAGTTTCTGCACAATACTTTAACAATGTAAAAGCCTATGTTTCACCTGCTTGATTGTCTCGTCCTTCAACAACTCGCTCAAAATCTTATCATTCGCTTCGTATCTGGGCGCCTCAACTTTTAGCCCTTTGGAAATTTTCTCCGCTTGTTTTGCTGCTCTGCGCTGAAACAGCGCTTTGAGCGGCTCAGACCTCAAAATTGGTCCTACTAATTTTCGTACAAGCTTCATGATAATCGAGTAATCGACCATTTCGCATTTTAAATTCTCGTTCTCGATACAAACCTGTTTTATGAATTTTGGCAATATGCCGCAATTAATTCATTTGATTCTCTATTTATTCTCTTCTGTTTACGTTATCTTTCCTCCGCTTTTATGGTGTCACTGGTGTGGATTGGAATGTAAAAAAGTGTGAAGAACACAGAATAATGACTAATGATGAACTGGATTGACAAAGGCAAGTGAATGTCAAAGGTGTGTCGGAAAAGTTGCAACATTTCTTGGCGTGATAATTAATCATTTTGGGATTAAGTGTCGAAAGTGACTGCTGCCAAGTTGGTTGTGAGCGTGTTGTCCTCTAAGTTGATGTGTCGGCACTGGCCGTGTGAGAAGCAAATGCGCTCCTTTCCGCCACTGTACTGCTGCTGTTCCCCGTGCTGCACATGTTTCACCTTCAGCACATTGTCCACACACAGCCACATCTGAATGGCGCCCACATCGCGCTGCTCCAGCACCAGCTTCAACGCCCCGGTGGATTGGAAGCGACGAAACTAATAAACAGATGTGTCAAGAATAGCATTTCCAAATGGTTGAGAACTTGAAAATTCCAAGATATTCACCTGAAATTCGGGCGCATTGATCTGGAGACTGATTGCGTGTTCAGAGCCGGCCGTTCTCGCCATTTGCTCATCGACGTACAGTGTCACATAGGACTTGAGGTCATCGCGCACACTCATTGCCTTGGGGTCGGCCACAAAGTACTGCGGAATGCATGGGAGGAATCAGCACAATCAAAACAGCCACTCTTTCTTCGCCCACCTCTTGCTGCCACTGCGAAGATGCATCCATGCGGCAGGCAGCCCCGCCGGGCGTGTAACTGCAATGACAACGAATATTAGTATTTCAAGTCCCAAATGGGTTGGTTGTTTTCGCACATTTCCATGCGAAATTGGGGCGTTTCGACGCCGAACAGTTCGCGTCGCTCGCCACTCGGCAATATCAGCGTACGGTCGCCGTTGCGCCAGTTCACCTCCACGTTGCCGTCCAGCTTGTAGCGCAGCAAATGCCCACCGGGCAGGCGCACTCTGTACTCCTCGTCCGCAT
>VAHH01000919.1:0-17690 GCA_013357305.1 Radopholus similis | reverse complement strand
CAGCTTCCTTCGCCTTGCTGTAGCGGCTGATCACCGAGCTGGGCAAAAATTTCCCAAGTTTGCCGGCGATTTCCGGAATTCGCCGATTTTCGACTTTCGCCGTAACATATACAACAACAACAATCGCGGCTCCCCACCATCTCCGGTGCAATCTCTTTTGAGGATTGGGACGGACTCCTTGAATAGGGCATCAATAGAAAATGTCCACACAATGTGCGGTCTGGAACCTGTCCCGGCTTGAATTCCGCCCTGTTGCAGAGCAAGGCGATCCGCAAAAGTGCCATCTCCGTCTCTCCGCGCTGCTTGCTCTGCTCAGAATCGGCGGCTCTGTTCTCGGTGGTGTCGCAAGTCTCGATCCGTTGGTCGAACCAAGTGTGTGCAACCGTCATCTGGACACAATACATTTGGATCACTTTTGGCAAAAAGTCAGTGCCCACTCGATTCTGCGTAAGAGTGCCGGTCTTGTCAGAGCAAATCGTCGACGTGGAGCCCAGAGTTTCCACAGCTTCAAGGTTCTTCACCAAACAATTCTTCGATGCCATTCTCTTGGCTGTGAGGGTCAAGCACACCGTCACAGTAGCAATCAATCCTGCATCAAATGAGATTAAGACCCTCTCCGCATTTTGGGCTGACCCTCTGGCACATTGGCCACAATGATTCCGATCAAGAACACCACAGCAGTGAGCCAATGGTAGCCGAGAATGAAAGCGATGATGAAGAAGGTGACCCCAAGAAAAACAGCGACGCCCGTAATCAGGTGGATAAAGTGCTCAATTTCGCGCGCAATCGGAGTCATCCCGGAATCCAGGTCCGAAGCCAGATGGGCAATTCGACCCATGACCTGTGAGGAATCAACTTTTGGGAGATTGGTTCCCATTTATTTTACTGTGCGGTCTCCAGTGTAGATCACAACTCCGACGGCAGTTCCTTCAACGGCGTTGGTGGAGAAGAATGCCACATTCTTGGTTTCCAGCGGGTTATCGTTGGTGAATTCGCCGGAACGCGATTGAGGCTCAGACTCTCCGGTAAGTGAGGAATTGCTTAAATTTTTATTCCGAAAATGCCAAAAACCATTTTGGTAGATTAACTCACTCCACTTTGAAACCGTGCGCCGATATCACGCGTATGTCAGCTGGAATCCGGTCACCTCCTTTCACCTCCACAATGTCCCCAACAACGAGCATGCTTGACGGGATCTGCGTCTTTTCACCATCTCGCTTCACCAGCGCGTAAGTCGGCACCATGTTCTTGAAAGACTCCATAATCTTGGAGCTCTTGCGCTCCTGGAAGTATTGGAAGCAACCGGTGATGATCACCACGGACATCAGCACAATTCCCAAATAGAGCTGTAAATTGGATTCGGGAGAGAATGCATCAATTTTCCAACATCGTCTTTGTTGGGCCGTTCCATCGTCAAGTAGTTCACGGTATAAGCGACGTAGCAAAGGATGGCACCGACCCAGAGGAGAAGGGCAAAACCTCCAAACAGATTCTTGCAGAATTTAACCCATTCGGGCGTCGTCCGCGGAGGCGACAGCGCATTCGGGCCATCACGGTCGTAAACCTCTTTTGCTCTCTCGTTGGTCAAACCCTTTGCATTGTTTATTTTAAGTTTTTTCTCTTGATTTTTAAATAGCTTACCCTTTCTAGACTGCTGCCATAGCGTTGAAACAGTTCATCGAGCGATATTTTATGCTCATCCATTGACACCTCTTGTTTAAGCTCATTGAGATCGGCTTTCGATTTAGGTTTTGGCATCTTTGCCTTCCCCATTTTGGGCAGCTTCAAAGCTATTTGGGTCTGAAAAGTAAAAATAAGAGGAGACTAATCAAAACATTAGTCCGTAATCAATCCACAAAATACATATAGCGATCACGTTTTAAAGAATGTTTGCGGAAATAACATAAAGGGCTGGGAATAAACTGCTGATTGATAAGGAAAAGTGATTACTAGATATAAATATGTAGATAGTAGGCAATTAATGGTAAAGAATAAAGAATCAATTAACTCTACTAGGAAAACAATTATTGCTGTGATTTAAAGCAAACATCTATCATGTATGTATATGGTCCTTATTCCGAACTGCAACTAGTAGGTGCATACCTTCCGTTTCCTCGTAACTTCAGTCGACCATTTATTTTCGGGGCCTTCATTTTTAACGAACTAAAATGGATTTGGACGTTGTCGTCAGTCTCTCATCATTTTCTAGTCGCTACCCACTTACGTCCCTTCTCGGGGCGCTCGTCCGTACTCCCCAGTTCCAAATGCATTCGTCACTTCATTCAGCTTCGCATCCTATGTATGTCCTCCTCCACTTCTAAACTACCGGTCTGCCGTCTCCGTCCCAAATTCCTGCCAGCCTTCCACTCTATCCCACACATCCGTCTCCGTCTGCTTATATTTATCCCACACCGGCAGGCAGTGAGCGAGTGGGAGCTCAGCTCACTCAAATGCTTCTCTCCTCCCTCAAAAATTCTCTCAGTTTCTCTTTACCGCTCGCTATCCACTCATTCCTAATTCCAGGCGAACAAGAACGTAGGTTCCTCGGCCTGGGTAGGAGAGCGAGAGGCAATCCGGAGCGAGCCTTTCAGGACCATTTTTCACCTCTCTCACTCAACAAAATAGGGGGGGGGGGCAATCCAATTCCATCTCCCCGCGCTCGCCTGCCTCCTTTGGCTGGGCCCCTTTATAATTGATGTGAATGAATCTAATGCAAGAGTGAGCACCCCTCACCTGCCCAGCCCAATTCGCATCATCATGCACATTTGGCTGCCGGAGCAAAATAATAACAGAGCAAATTTATTGATCGAATCGAAAGTGGCGACCGGCAAGTGGTTAAATAAAGAGCTCTCGAGATTGGGGAAAGGAATGTTTAATGGATGGCCACAGCAGGAAAGATTGTAGATGAAAGAGAGAGGAATCGGGGAGGATTATTGGAAGTTTGCACAACTCTTGAAGAGGATTACGCTGGCTTTCTGTTGCTCGGAAGCTCAGGCCAAGCGTCCGCATACGAAATTTGTTTATGAAAAATGGAGTGCAGCTGTGGGTATTTGTATTTGGCGACTGGGTGGGTATTGGGAAAGGGTGATGAAAAAGGTCCCTTGGGCTCAAAAGCCTAGGCCGACGTCCGCCCTTAATTCTTCCCGCCATTTAATACTTTTATAGCTGAAAGCAGCAATAAATTCAAGTATCTTTTCGACTGATTGAAGAGTTTGATTACGATCCACGAATTGACAAACTTCTTTTAAACATTTTTTCAATAATTGGAAATAATTTTATAGCAAATAAAAGAAAGCTAAGTAAAGCCATAAACTGCAAGGGAATTGTTATTTTAAATTTGCAACAGTTATAGTTATAGAGATTCGGTAATTACTAAAACTAGATTATCCTCGTTTTAGGTATTTTGATTATGTTCATCCATCGCCCAACAAAGCGTCGATCACAGCCAAGTCCGTCTCAAAAAGTTCTTCTGGATCCGGCCAAATGGCCATTTTGTCGTAGACATGTTGTGCCAGAAGCAAACGATTTGTATCCAATAACACGTGGGAAGTTCTTTCAGCTCGCATCCTCACACCTTTGGAGCAGAACTCTATGACCGGGATTTGGATCATTTAGGAAAATGTATTTCATTTTCTGACCTTTTCTTTGGGGATCAATCAGCGAAACGATTATTTCCCTTTGCAAATAGGCAATCAAATCATTTTCGCGCCGAAGAAGTCGTCTGACGGCGATATTTGATGGCGCGGTCATAACGAGATCTCGAAAGTGTTCGGTGCAAAATTGGCGAAGTAGGTCACTGGAAAAAATCGGATTTCCGACTTTCCCTCGTAAAACCCCGGCACTCACTCAGATATGAGTTCTTCCTTCCCAGTGTCAGTTGGATCTTTTGTTTGCGGAAATTCCCACTGCCCAAAGTCCGTCCCCTTCTCAGCATATTGTTGTAGGATTCCTTTCGTTTGTTGCTCGATGATTTTTCGCTGTCGTGAAAATTTGCTCAGTTGCCAAACGTTTTCCTTGCCAGACACATCCAATTCGCCAGTGCCCGGAGAGTGGCTCAGATCGAGAACCTAGACACCAGTGTATAACCCCCTTTCTTGACGACCCACTGCAACAACCATTCCCAGCTGACTGGCATTCGGCAATTCGTCCAGCAACTCCCCTCGGACACTGATTTCTTCACTGAAGCTTGCTTCCCGTGAAATGCTCTTGTGCGGGTACTTGGTCATAAACCGCTCAGGACCGCGAGGAGACCGGGGAGTCCTGGAGATGGAAAAATGGTTCCGAATTCCAATGTTAGTTTCCACTTTGTGGGGCTCTTGGATTCCCGCGGACTTCGTAATTCGGGCACACCATTCATCAGTCGCAACTTGAGCAGCGCTTCACTGGCGGAATCCCTTCTGCGCTTTCCTACACTTTCTCGGCCGGTATTCAGGTTGCTGTGTTGTGACGAGAGAATGGACTGCAGGGATTTTTCTGACGGCTTGAAAGCTTCGGATATCGAACGTTCTTGGTCATCCTGAAGAGCATTTTCACTTGAACTCGAATCCCAAATCTCACATTATAGGCTGTTCCATTGAGCCAGCCTTCCTTTGCTGATTGTTCTCCCACCGAATCATCATTGCACAACTTCACAAAGACGTCAATATCAGCCTTCGACTGCGATAATGACGAAGAATTTTTGACAGTGGATACCTAAACAATGTTAAGCAAGAACTTATCAATCATCTGCCACCTCTTCTGCAATGCTATCACCCCGATCAACATTTATTTGCGCAACAATGTGATCTTGGGCCCTCTTGTCAGCCGACTCTGAACCAGATAGGCTCCTGCTGCTTCTTGGACGAGATGACTTCGGTGTCGTTGGCGAGGCTGAAGGCTGCTTTGGTTTCTGTTTTGGGGTGGATGCCGATAGTGAAAATACTGACGAAGATGCATCTCTGTTGCTATCCGCATTTATCTACATTTCTCCCAAAGATAAAGACCATGCAACACTTAATATCCAACCTCCTCTGCAATACTTTCGATTTCCGCCGATGTGCGTTGCCTCGAGGAGGTTTCGCTCAGACTCCTCCTTGCCGAGACAACCTCCACTTCTATCGCTTGTTCATGCTCCATAACAATTGCCTTCGCATATGGCGTCAATTCCTGAGCACAATTTTTGTCGCTGCTCGGAATCTCTTCGAGCAGGGAGTCATCATCGCCATATGCAGATTCCGCTAGTTCCTCTGCAACCAAACCTTCTACCTCTTCACCTACACTCCGATCGGCGCTTTTTGGCTCTTCCACTTTGGAATCTCCATTTCCGTTTGGAGCAGTTGCTTCTTTGACTTCAACTTGAAGATTCGTGTCGAAACCATACACGCGACCGACAGCCTCAATCTGAACGGGCATCTCGGTCCGCACTTGGTATTCGAAACGTGGAGAAGTAGACGGCAATAGTTTTTCCAGATTGTTTTCTTTCTCTTCTTCGAGCTGATTTGCAACTAATTCCTTTTCCGCCTCACTCGGATAGGGAATTGACGTCACATCCTCGCTTGTATCCCCGGTACTGGTCAGTTGTTCAGAAATAACATTGTCATCTTCTTCCTTATCAGCCGAATGTTTATTTGGTTGATTGTCTCCTTTCTCCAAGTTTCCCCCAAATTCGAAATTAGCGAACTCCGAATTGTTCGAATGTTCGCTCAACGAGAACAGCGCTTTGGCACTCAAAGGTTCCGGTGAACGTGAATGAGAAGTGAGACTGACGAGTTTCGAGGCCAACTGAAATCAAAAGCGTAAACGGAAGTTGCCAACAACTGGCCGGCTGTGGTTGCCACACCTCGAACTTTTGTGCAGTTGATGACACACTTGCACTGTCGCGAATCGCCAAATCGGCCAACACATCCAATGGCGACGTCCCAACTTCTGTGGCAAATTCTTGTACAACAAAGGCATGGCTATCTTCATCCAGTTGTGCAAGATTGAGCGGAGAAATGATTGGAGGGCGAACTGATGAAGCCTTTGACTTTGATTCGATTTCTGCTAGACGCAACACATAGGTATAATTTAGTACATTTCAATTTACCCCGAGGAGTCGATTCATTATTAGTGTTTTTCGTAGGTGCAATCGAATCAAACACCGCATCTCCAGAGGCACGTTTAACATCCGTCCTCAATCCTGATTTTCCGGGCGGTTCGCTTGTTACAACATAGTTCGCCATGTGTACGGCAAAATCGCGTTTTTCCCTTGGCGATCGTTCAAAATTTGTCTGCTTCTGCGAAGAACTGAAAGTTCAACTTCAAAAGAAACTCGTCGCTGGTTCTCTTACAACTTGGATATACTCGGGCCAATCTGAGTGTTTTGTTGCTTTATGCCTCGCCACTGGATCAGTCGTCTCAGCTCTGATTGCAGATTGCCTGTCATCATCTGCTGACTGCCTATCTCGATGAGATGCGCCTTCAACGTTTCCTCAAAATGAAAATTCAAATCAAATTTCAAATTTTGAATCCAACCAATTTGACGCCCTTTGCTCTTAGTTCAGCTTTGATCCTCTTCTTCTCTTTTTCGAATTCTTCCATCAGCACTCGGAACTTCTTGACGAAGTTCTCCCGTTCACTGTTGGGCGCGTATTTTCTCTCTTCCTCCAGCAACAGCAATCGCACTTTGGTTAGCTCTCTGTACACATCAATTCTTCTGCGAAGTGTTTGTTTGCATTCAGAGCGAAGATCACTAAAATATGCTTTTATATATGCCAAAATAAATTTGTGACTGACTATTTTTCCAAACTTCGTCCTCGATTGTGCTCCCCGCGTTTCTGAAATTGAATGAAATAAATTAATTTTCAAAAATGTCCATCCATCAATATACATTGGTTGACCCTGTCATTATTGTGTGGGAAATGAGCTGAACATTTTGGTTGCCTACAATGGACAAAATTAAACATGCCGGTAAAAAACAATTGTTTGCCTGCTGGTTTAGATGCCGATGAAGTAGTCTCCAGTTCTGGCCTTCCTTGATCGTTAGGTTCCCACACCGTCTGCGTCGCCTTCGCCTTCACCGGTAAACTCAGTCTAACCAGTTTAGCGTCTGGTGTGCCTTGTTCCCCCAAATTCGACTCATTCAACGTCTTGTCCAGATTATCCGCAACTGTATCCAATCGCTCATTCGCACACTCGAGCATCTCCTTGAGCTCCTTCACAGATTTGTTCAAATCGGCCAACAAGGTCCCATTGTTGCTCAGCAGGCTTCCCTCTCTTAGAGTACCATCATCGGAATCAGAAATGTCCTCGGAAAAACCGTCCCCCTCATCAACTTGTCCTTTGCTGGACATTTTCTTTATTGGCGTCGATCCGGCTGAACCAAATGTTTTGTTGGGGGAAGTATTGAACGATTTTGAGGTTTGTTCTCGCATTTCACGTTCAGCTGTGTCAAATGATTCTTCCAAGGCGCTTTCGAAATATTCCTCTGAAACCAAGAAATTGTATGCTGCTTTTGATTCACTTAGAACTGCAAAAAAGATGATTAAAATAAAGACCTCTTTCACTCGTGTGTGATCTATTGAGCATATCCGTGGAACCAATGTTATCACATCCTAAAGCTACTTACTTTTGTATTCAAAAATATATTCGATAAAAAATACGTTCGACTGCGTGAATAGGTGATGCAGTTTGTTCAAAGCTGTCGCCAATTGGGGTTTTCTCCTCAATTTCGGTAAACTTCAACTTTCTCTTCGACCCATTGTTTGCCTTTCCATCGTTGTTGAACGCCAATTTTTTTTCACCTAAAGGCATTCGCTTCTTTTGTTTAGCTGTTTCAGACGATGATTCTGCGCCAAATGATGAGCTCATCGTGCTGCTCAAATTTCGGTAAATTGGTATCCTGGACCGGGCATCAATGTTCTCCTGTGACTTTGCGTTCAATTCCTTAGCCGATTCAGAAATTCCATTCGAATTGTGATGAGCCGCTCCACACAATAAACCGTGCAATGTAAGACCTTTTTTGAACGTTTTTGTAGCTGTACTACTAGGAATGAGCTGTGAATCCTTCTTGGTTATAGAAAATGGAAGATGCTTTTCAGCAGCTATAAAATATTAGGTATACTTTTTATTTAAATTCCATAAAACAACCTTTCAAATTCGCTGCAGTTTTGTTTATTTTTCGCTCAAAGGATTTTCGGTGTAGCGATTCTGCTGGCATATTTTGTAGATGTTTTTGCTTCTCCATTTTCTTCTATTAAAAGAAAAATAGAAAATACTATCAACGATCATTAATGGTTAGGTATTTGGTAGGTTTTATTGATATTTTGTATTTTATTGGTTCGGAGTGTGGGCCTTGGACCTCAGCTTCAACACTACACTAGTATAATTCCAAATGGCTTGGCCGATTGCGCATTGCCTCTCCCTTTTCCACCCGTCCCCGCCGCGGTCCCCGGTTGCCATAGAATTTTTTAGAAAAACAGACGCTACTAATTCCGATTTTGAAATTTCAAATAAAAATTTTACTAGAAAATACATAAGGCCAAAAATACTTTAGTACCTACGTACCTACTAGTACTTTAAAACGTTTAAAACATCAAAATTGAAATAATAGCTGATACATATTTTGCAATTTTATCTAATCGACGAATCTGATAAGTGGTAAACCTAAACAAATCTAATGAGAACTAAAGTAAATTTGGCTTCAACAAATTGCTAATACTAAATTTGACTAAAAGATAAAAATAAAATAAAGGTTTAGAAAAAAGAATTCCAGCAAACTAGAATAAGATGGCGCTTCCGATTCCGAAATCCGGATATGCTCGTTTCATGAAGGAGGGTGCTATGGTTTGTCACATCTCACATTTAATACCAGCAACTAAAAATTATCAAAAATGTAGCACTTCAAAGGGATGGAGGAGGCGGTGAAAAGAAACATTGAGGCCTGTATGGAACTGGCATCACAAACTCGCTCTGCCTATGGACCCAATGGTTTGAAACCAATTGTTTTCGGAACACTTTCCCACTCGAGGTATGAACAAAATGGTGATTAATCGGCTTGAGAAGCTGTTTGTGACCAACGACGCAAATGCCATTCTCAACGAACTCGAGGTTCAGCACCCGGCTGCGCGCATCCTGGTACTCGCGGCACAGATGCAGGAAAAGCAGATTGGCGACAACACCAACACTGTGGTCATACTGGCAGCGTCCTTTTTGGAGCAAGCGGTCCAATTGTTGGACATGGTCTGACCTGCTCTGTTGAACTTTTGTTAATATTTTGCCACTCCAGGGCATAACTGCCGTGGAGATAGCATCCGGATATGAATTTGCGCTGCAAAAAGCGGAGGAGCTGCTGCCCTCGTTGATTGTTGCAAAGGCGGAGGACCTCTATGACTTGGACAAGGTCCGCACTTACCTGAAATCGTCCATCATTTCCAAGCAATCGGAGCACTACGAGTTTGTGGCGGAGCTTGTGGCCAAAGCCTGCGGTTGCCTCCCAATCTTATAATCTCGGTTTCACCTTTCACCGTTGCAGTTCAAATTGTGCCCCCGAACAGCTTCAACTTCAATGTGGACAACATTCGCGTCTGCAAAATCATCGGCTCGGGCGTGGCCAGTTCCTACGTGGCCAATGGAATGATGTTTAGACGTGGCGCCGAGGGAGAGGTGAAAGAGTCCTCCAACGCCAAAGTTGCTGTTTTTGCCTGTCCGTTCGACCTTACCCAGACCGAGACAAAGGTTCGGTCCTACGAAATGTACCATCCCAAGGCTGCTTTAGGGCACTATTTTGATGAACACCGCGGACGACCTACTCCAATTCAGCAAGACGGAGGAGTCGCAAGTTGAGGCGCAGGTGAAGGGGATTTCTGAAGCCGGGGTCACAGTGGTAGTGGCGGCCGGCAAGTTCGGGGACCTCTACGTGCACTTTCTGAACAAATACAAAATCATGGGAGTCAGGTGACTCCGCCCTTCCCTTTTTTTGCACGGCTCCCACTTTCAGGCTCACCTCCAAATTCGACTTGCGCCGTCTCTGCCGAACTCTGGGCGCGCAGGCCCAGGCCCGTATTGGCACACCGCCCGCAGAGGCGATTGGCCACTGCGACGAAGTGTTCCTCAAAGAAATCGGGGACACCCAAGTGAGGACAAACGGAATTGGAACGTCCACAAACGTCTTGCGTTGAGGTGGTGATATTCGACAAGAAGACGGAGAGCGGGAATGTGGCCACCATCGTGGTGCGCGGTTCCTCGCAATCCCTACTCGACGACGTGGAGCGGGCCATCGATGACGGAGTGAACACCTACAAGGCGCTGACCCGGGACAACCAAGTGGGCGTGTTTGGGAGGCTGGGCCATTTCCAAATCCGCCCATTCTTCAGCTTTTGTCCGGCGCTGGAGCCACCGAAATCGAGTTATCGCGTCAAATAGAGTCGATTGGCGAGAAGCAGTCTGGGCTGCGACAGTACGCGATCAAGAAGTACGCCAGCGCACTGGATGTTTTGCCCAAACAACTCGTCGAAAACGCCGGACTGAAGCCGTCGGAGGTGCTCTCCGATTTGCACGCCGCACACCAGCGGGGAGCCACCAACGAGGGGATTGACGTGATCCACGGAAGACTCGTCAACGCGGCAGAGGCAGGCATCTACGATCTGTACTCCGGCAAACTGCTGGCCCTCAAATTGGCCACCCGCGCGGCAGTGTCCATCCTGAAGATTGACCAGATCATCATGGCCAAGCCGGTCGGGGGGCCAACCCCGCGTGGGCCAAAAGCCCAAGACGAGGATGACGACGAGGCAGGAATGGCCTGATGGAAAGCGAGCCATTTGTTTGTTACGCTTTAAGCGAAGACTTAACTTTGCCGTTCTGAGTTGTTGTTCTCCTGATTGGCATAAAAACACTCCAAAATCGGCCCCAAAAAATCAAAGTTTCGGGGCCCTAGGAAGATTTATCGCCGCACTTTGCCGTTGGATAGGCCACACTATATCCGGCGAGCGCCAGAGGGCGACAACAGATGGACACCATCCGTCGCCGGGGAGGGAAATAAGATGAATGGGTGGGAGGCCGGGGTTGGCGGGGAGCAGCAGCCACTTGTGCTGTCGGCCACTGCCCCGGGTTTTGGGTTTCGGAGAGCAAAATTTAAATCCGATCGCTTGCCCAGAAGGGGGATTTGTCCGATTTCCACCCTAGAATTTCGCCTCCCAGTCGCATTTCGCGCTCCCATTTTTGTTCAAGTGCAACGACAACAACAATAATTATTCCCTCTCCGCCAGTACTCACTCGTTCATATTCCATTCACGCCTTTTTTGACCTCCAATGCGCACACAAAAGAAGAAAGGAATGGGTGGAGGGCAGCGAGTCAGTTCGGCGCCAATTGACCTTCGCAATGCAAATTTAGCGGATCCCTTTTGTCCGCAGTGCTCTGGAGTGCATTCCCATCCAACCCCATTCCCCTTTGTCCACCATTCATTCGCCCCAAATAGGTATTCCTTCCTTGGACCCCAACCAACCCATCAGCCCACTCCGAGACATTCAAAGGCACTCTGCTGCCCCGTGGATTGGCCCTCGGGGCAAATGCCGCCATTCGATGTGCCCCCGTTTTATTGCCTTGTGGTGCCTGCTCTATTGCGCAATTAAGACAAATTTGGCAGACTTGGCGGAGCTGCTGCTTCTTTTGTTTTTGGAGCAGCGGATAAACAAATAAAGAAAGCCGAGACCCGACACTCCGTTCTGCTGTTGTGTCACCCCGCACTTGACAAAGGACCCAAAAGCCCGGGATTTCCCTCCCTCCTCCGGCGGTTGTTCTCATCTTCCGCCTTCCCCCATTTTCCGTGTTTTCTCGCCGAGTCAGAACGCACAGAAAGAGGCTGGGACTGCTGGCTTGTGCTCGCCCGGGCGGGGAAGTCCCATTTGCAAAAGAGGGGGATTAAGTCGTTCCTCTCGGCACTTTCCGCGGCCCTTTGTTCGCCCTCCCCGAATTGAGCAGTGTTCCTCGGGGGAGGGAGGCCCCCGCGACAGACGGGAATTTGTTTTTGCCGCCAAATTCCTTCCCAAATCCCCCCATTTGCAGAAGAGAACGAGTTGCGCTGAGGCGTTGCCCGGCCATTATTCGCCCGCACTGTGCGGTTGTCGGGCTGCGCTGTTCCCTTTCCTGTCCCGGAGAGGGACGGTTGGACTGTAAGTGACGCGCATTGCGCACTCCCCGTCTGTTATTGTTCGAGTGGGGCGGAGGGAGAGAGCCTCCCCCCTTCTCCTTAGCAATAAATCCTCCATTTGGCCTGTCCCCTTTCCCTCAAGACGACTCTTACAACAACTTCTCTCGCTCAAAATTGGCGGAATTACATATTTTGCGGCCTGCAATTAGTTTCTGCCGACTCTCTCGTGTCGCCGCGTTTATGGCCATCGGCAGTGGCACACATGAATTATGCGCTCCCTCTGGGTCATTCACGCGGGGAAGGGCAAAAAGCGCGGGGGACAAACGTTGCCCCGCGGGAATTACTCGCGTGGACGAGTGGCGAATTGGCGCCGACAGACCGCTGCTGCTGCACGACGATAATGTGCAGCCGCGTTTTTTGGCCGGCCAAATTGCCCCGGAAAATGGGATGTTTTCTTCCCGTTTGGCGCCAATTTTCATCAGCAAATGGAAGAGACAAGCAAATGAATTGTTTTTTGGCCCTCTTGCATTTGTCTGTGCCAATCTCTGCCGAAGTGCATTGGTAATTGCGGGAACCGGCGGATGTTGTTGTGCTCCTTGTGGGGGGACAACCCCTGCCCTTCCCATTCCGCGCGAATGGGAATTCTAATGAGCCCTCTGCCGGCCAGGGGACAGACAGTCCGGCAATGCTCTGCGGCCGCTGACCGCCGCGTTCATTTTGCGCCCATTTTAATAAATTCCCCAGTGTCCGGGACGCGAGGGAACACTTCCTTCCGGCGGGACCATTAATGCAATTAGACCCAACGGAGGCGGCAAACGGATGCCCGGGAAGAACCGCCGAGACAGCCACCAGACCCTTTCGCTATTCACACCAACGCCACACAACAAATCCGGCATTTCGCCATTCTCTCGTTGGCGCACTCGCCTTCTCTTTGCATTTTCATTTTTGGCCTCGGAATGACCACCGGGATGGCCATTTCCCACGTTTCCCCTTCCGGCGCGTCTCTTCCCCTCTCGGCTCCAATTTCGACACAACCATATTTGCGTTTCCGTAATTCCGCCGTGGGCGGCCACTCAACGGGGAAGCAATTTCCCAGCCGAGATGAAAGGCTCGACTCATTTCACTCACTCAAGTTTGGCGCCAAAGTGCCCATCCCACTGCCCTTTACGAGCACTTCGACCCAAACCCAGCTCAAAAACCAGTCCCTGCCCGAAGGAGAGTCCAAGTCCCCCAATTTGATTGCTCTGCTCTGGCGATAAGATCGCGCGCAAAGAAGACAAGCGGAGGATATCCGTGCGCGCACTTTCCGAATATGATCCGTCGGTGCAGGAAAAGGAAGCGACGCGATGATGGATGTCCTTGTTCAGGTTAATTTGAGAGCGAGAAATTGAGTCAACCGGCAAGGAGCGACCAAATTGGAACAAGATGGCGAATGCGGGGGCTCCAGCCTAAGCCGAGAATGCGCCAAGTCCTCCTTCGCCAGCGCAGCTTCGCTCTGCTTCTCTCTTGCCTTTTCTTCTGTCCAATTGCTTGCATCGCTGTGCCCGTCCCGAATGGCTCTGAGGAGGCGCTACGCCGCAACGAGATGCTGGTCCCGGTCAATTCGACAAGCGCACTGATCTGCGAGCCGGTCTTCAATGGGCACGGTGCAGAGGCGGCGGGCACAGAGGCCAGATGGATGCGGGACGGCAGGGAGGTGGCCAGAGTGAACGGGTAGCGGCATCGGCTGTCGATTGGACTGAATGGCACTTTTGAGGCATTCGAACGCAGTGCTGGGCGCCGAGAGGAGAAGGGACGTCGGCGGAGCCACAACGCTGGAGCCGATTCCACAGATTGGCTTTCTGGTGATTGCGAACACGCGTCCGCAGGACGAGGGCGAATACTGGTGCGAGCGACTGGCGGACGGGCAGCAGGGCGAACGGACGCGCCTCCGAGTGGCCTATCTGCGGCCATTTGGCGATGGACGACGGCCCAGACTGGCCTCCAGCCCGGAGGTGGCACCGCGCCCTCCACAGCGGGGCCAACCAGTCGTTCTGGACTGTCCGCACAGCGAGGGTGTGCCACCGCCGATGATCGGCTGGCTCTTTGTGAGTGGAACGGAATTCCCCCGAAACAACCAATTGGTGGCTCAGAACGGAGAACGCCTGGACTTCGCGGCACAGAATGCGCAAATGGTGCCAAACGGCTCACTGCTGCTGCACAATTTCTCCGCCAATCAGAGCGGCTGTCAGTTTCCTGAACTGCAATGTCCATAATTTGACCATTCTCGCTCAGTTTACGCGTGTGAAGCTGCCAATTTTGCGGGTCGATCAGTCTCCGCACAGGTCTATTTGGGGCCGCCTGCACGGCGAAAACTGCAGCGGGACAGCTCTTCCTCGTCGCTTCTGGTCGAGTGTCTGAGTGCGTACGTGCGCAACGGCGTGCTCTGGTTTCTGATCGGATGCCTCACCACCAGGCACAACAGACCCCGTCCCTCCAACTGTGCTCAATTCCCCCTTTGAAGCTGCGTTGTGCTGGCCTACATCCTGGGCGCCCTGTTCCTGTACAGGCTCTACTCCCTCCGCGACCGGCACCATCGATGGCGGCGCACTCTGTTCTCGGTGCCCGGATTCCGCAAGGCTGTGGCGCCGATGGGCGACGAGCGGGGAGTGATAGGAGAGCATCCAGCCTACGAGTCGGCGGCAATCTGAACACTCAACCACATTTAAAGACTATTAGTTTTCCCACCATTGTTGCGAATCTCATCTGTATCTGTATGCACCCATATTTTTGCTTATTCTATGTTTAGCCTCCCAAAATTAGAATAAATATTTGTCACTCAATTATTCTCAGATTCATCTCCTTCTGAAATTGGTGTGCGAATACATGACTCTTGGCGGTTTTGATTTTTTGATTTCCTTCTCCTTCTCGACCACTATTGGTAAGAGCAGTGGCTGTCGCTCATTCGCAATCATCTTGATGTCGGTCCTCGCCGAGTTAAGACGCTCGTAGCGACATTTGTAAAAAATGGAGGTCAAAGCCAGCGAACCAAGGAAGCAGATCAATAGCACAATCAGCACCACAGTGATAGCTACTGTTTGGCAGCAAAATGGATTAAATGAGTTTGGCTGGGAGTGGAAGGACCGGCGATGGAGCCGTAGAGCGTGCATTGGTCGTCGCCGAGGGGCGTTCCCTTGCACTGGGCCATCCACTGGGCGCTGGTGGTGCGTGGGCGCAGAGTGCGGAACTGGGCAAATGGGCAAGGGTCTGCACAGCCGTCGATGCGCAGCCGTTGGGAGTCGCCGTCCAGTTCGGGATGGAAGTAGATCTGAGGAGAGGGCATTTGCCCCTTAGTGCACTGCTGCCACAGATACCTCCACGAAGTGTTCGTTGCCCCGCTGGTGCAGCTCAAAGGCCAAATAAGCGGCGTAGTTGCAGAAGAGGTCGTCAATCGGGCTGATCCGGAGCAGTCTGCCCAGCGTGAGGATGTTGGAGTCGTGGCCAGAGTAGAGCACGGTCTTCTGTCTGGTCCGGTTGTTCACCACGTCGTCCATCCGCCCGATCAGCTGGTCCATGTGCCAACCCCCGTACGCCCCCAAGAAGAGGTCCACCATTTGCTCGTGCAAAGCAACGTGGAATCGCTGAATTCGAGCTAAAAATTCACGAGAAGAGGCCCATGGAGGCAAAGGCAGTAGATTTGGCTTTGAAAGCTTCCCCTGAAACAAGCACAGAATGAGTGTTGTAGCTTTTTCAATTATAATCCATTTCCCACTCGAATGAGGATCGTGTCGAGCACTTGCTGCAACATGAAGGAGTCTGGTATGTTCATCTCAGTCCTCTGCTCCAATTCAGCAATGAGCGGGGAAAATTGAGCTGTCATTAGTGCATACTTTGGCGAAATCTCAATGCGTCTACGCGCCAAAGGACAATTGAGAAATAGTCCAAAGGTCGCCTGAAAAATAAAACTACATTAAAACATCACCGTCATGGCAATGCAATTAAACAATTACACTGACATGATCCCATATTTCGTCGGTTTCAATCGGGATTGGCTGCCAAGGCAACTCCCGATTCCACAGCTGGCCATTTTTCGGAGGAAGTAGGCTGGCCAAAACAAGCTGGGCACTCGCCACTGAGCGATTGTCTCGTCCGCTGTACACGCTGATCTAAGTTTTGAATTAACCTAATGAACGAAATCGAAAAGCATAACCCCTAAAATTTGAATTTCAGTACAAAGGATTTTTGACTTACTTCTCTGGAGCGGTAGGTGTCGCCGATGTGGCTGCCGTAAGCAGTGCGCAGTCTGCGTCCCAACTGGAACTCCTGCCACATGCCCTGGGTGGTCATCTCGCCCAGGTCGAATGGCATCTGTTCTGGCGAAGTGTCGTTGTGCTCGGAGGGGAAGTGCAGGATGCTGGTCGGAGTCCGTTCCCCGTGCCGGAACAGCAGCTGCACCTGGCGCAGAACGGGGACCACGCTCGGGGCAGAGCAGAAGACCACGAGGGCAACAAGAATGGAGTGCATCGTTGTGTTTTTATGTGCTGTGCTCAGCTCAAAAGATACCTAAAAATGGAGAATTTATCGTCCCGAAATGTGCTCAATTTCCTTTATTTTAAGTGCCCATTTATTCATTCCTCCCACTCCTTATCTTTTATTCAGTTTTCAATCTAAGAACAAAACTGAAAAAGATGAAAAGAGTTTGTAAAATAGACGGCTTGGCCACTCCCATGGCTAGACAAAAAAAAAGAAAGTACTGTATTCTAGTGTGTCTGGCTAGCGTTTGATACCTAGCCACTAGCCTAGTAGTGGAGTATAAATTATTGTTCCATACGTTATTTGCAATTGTTTTTCACACATTTATCTCTTTATACATTAAATAAGTTACCTAATTTAACATATTAAGTATTACTTTTTAGTCAACTTTTGCAATTGGAATCATTTTTGATTTTCTTTGGCAACATGGCAACGTTCACTACAACGCAAAGAGGAGGACAAAAGCTCGCATTTGAAGGCCACATGTACACAAAAGCGAAGACGGGAGCAGAAGGACAGATCATATGGCGTTGCGAATTGCGCAATCCGCCGCAAAAATGTGGCGGTTTCGCAATGACGACTGCAGACGGAATCACGCAAATGACGAATACAGAATCACGTTGGCCACTGCACCGATGGCGATTCCGCCCGCCAGAGAGGAGGACTGAATGTGCGCCTGGACACGGATGGGGAAAGAAGGCTCTCGACACTTTTATCGCTTGTGCGGATCGATGCATTTTATCGCCAGACATTTCATCTCCCCACCGATTTTGACGGACCACAACTCGGGATTTTGCTGACCGATTTTGGTGATCCAAGTATCGTTTGATAGCTCTTGGAATTGCCTATCAAATGATATATCGAAACTTCGTGTTTCTACAATTTTGATCATGTTATTTGCTTTTGAATAAATGCCAATTTTTCGACATTTTCGACACTCACTTGAGGAGTGTTGCAGCCTACCGCTAATCTAATGCATCATTTGATAGGCAATTCCAAGAGCTATCAAATGATACTTGGATCACCAAAATCCACCAAAATCGGTTAGCATAATCCCGAGTTGTGGTCCGTCAA
>VAHH01000918.1:0-17753 GCA_013357305.1 Radopholus similis | reverse complement strand
TTGGACTCAGCTCGGCGAGAGGAATCGAATGGTATATAGAACGTCCATTTTCAGGCAAGAGTAGTATTCTGCAGTTATTCCAAATGTCCGAATGGACACCAAATAGTAAAAATCGCCCAAAGGACGAAAGAACGGCCGAGACAACCTCTACATATCTACAATCGTCAATCAAAGCGTCAAAGCCCACATCAGCAAATGAGTAAAAATATATTAAATTCTACAATCAATCAAAGGCCAGAAAATAATGTCCAAATAGACTCATCTTCGGCGACAAACATTCTTGCCTGAGCCGATGCAGAGGAACGTAGGCATGAAGGCAGCAGATGAATGAATTAATGAATTATTGGCGTCAACGGCAGTTAATTGCAAAGTTAATAAAAAAAAATTGAGAATGCTGTTGAAATTCCTGAATGAATCAGTCTTAACTTTCGGGCCATAGCCCATGTCAACCAGCAAATGGAGAAGTCCAAATGGACAAAAACATTAAAAATGGTCCAAAAAGGACCAAAATGCAAAAATAAAAAGTTTACAACTCCTGCATCTACGCAATAAAAAACCAGTGACAACATAAATATTAAATTAAAAAGCAATAAAATTTGTCTCTAAATTGTATAATGGAGAGGAGAAATTGGAGAAATGTTTTTTTATTTTTTTTAAATAAATCTTAACGACTTAAAAATCTACAAGCGACACGATCTGATGAGCAAGAAATTCTGGAATAATGGCTGCTCTGGGAGATGTGCGTGTAGAAGGGGGCTGAGCACTGGAATTGTGTGTGAAAGATGGAGGAGGACGCAAATGAGCCACTGCAAGGGAAGCCCAAGTAGCTGAAAATCCCTGCAACCTAAAAAGACAGCGGAGTTTAAAAATTATTTTGAGATCACTAATGGGTAAAAAGTAAAGTTCACACAGAATCAAACATCTGAAAATATAAGCGAATGGCTGAAGGTACGGTCTTTTAATGAACGAATGAATGACACCATTCGCTCTACCAGAAAAGGGAAGGGCAACAACTGCCTAGAGAGCTGCTCTTCGAGATGGTCCGCTATCTGGCGTGGAAGAAGAAGCCTCTGAAACGGCTGGTGGGCACTGCGCACTACTGGACCGAGGGCTATCGAGGGGCCTTGCACGAATACGCCAAGAAAAAGCCTCGCATCCTGGTTAAACATATAATAATAATTAACTGAGCATTGGGATTGAATAAAAAATTGACGAATGATGACTTTGAGAGGAGCTTCGTCGTTGTTCTTCTGGCCGATTTTCAATACAAGCATTTGTGGAACAGTTCTTCATTTAATTAAAAAAAAAATCGGATTTCATCAGAATGCTCTGCAAAAATCAAATTAATTAAAAGTATTAGACGACGATGTGATATTAATCAACTTCATTCCAAATAAAGGAAAAAAAGACCGTGCCGAATAAGACAAATTGATTGCAAACTGACAAAGAGCTAACCATTTTACTGGACAATATTTATAAAATGGCAAAACATTATTAAAATAAATTTAACTAATTACAAAACGAGCGGCCCACCACTACTCGAAAAGATGGAATAGTAAAAATGTCTTCTTTTATTGTAATCAAAAATATCATCAACGAAAGGCCAGAGAATTGGCTGCACTCAAACCCAATTTGGGCGATAGTTCAGTCGACTGAACTTGGACGTACCACGGATTCTCCCCCGCTTCAAGCCGAGATTGCTAATCACGTAATTTGTGTTTGGAGGAATTCAACGGCAGTTGGAGTAAGCAAACGCCGCAATGTGAAGATGAAATGCAACAAAAATGGCAATTAATTTGACTCACAAAATAAAATTAAATATTTTTCATTTCAATTGAATCAATTAATAAAATGTTCGTTCGCCAACTGGATTCGATGCCAACGAATCTGGCTCAAACAAATGAATGTTCACAATTGAGAAGATCGGAGAGCAGCAGCTGGACAACGCAAACCCATTTTATCAAAAAATAAAATCAATCGAAAAAATAAATGATCACATTGGAAAAGTTGTCCGATTCAGATAGGAAACTACTACTGCAAAACACTGCCGGCTAGGCTTCACACACTTCACGCACTCGAGTGAAAATGGACCCAAAAACGAAAAAGAAAATTGCTGCCGGCAAGGCAGTCTTCTTCGCAGTCTCGGCGATCGCCCAACCCTGATAACAACTTCGAAAAACTGGTCATCGACGAGTCCAACTACTCGAAAAGGGGGTCGTTGGATTAAAATAAAGTAATTTTAAATTAAATGAAGTCAACATCGGCCAGTGCCTGTGCATGGCAATGCCCAATGACGGATTCCTCGATTTGGCCACATTCCCAAAGATTGTGAATTTAATCTAGAAAAGACGAAGCAAATAATAAAAGCGACTATCACGTCAACAGAATTATTCCGAGGAATAGGCCAAATAAACAAATAAAAGAGAAAAAAGAAGAAAAGAAACCTGGACAAAGTATGGCTGAAAGAGCCGCTAAAAAAGAAACAATGGCCGAGAATTCGTCAAAAGTTGAAGTTTAATCAGCCGAGTCTCTCAATTTATGAATATTTGAAGAATTATTTAAATATAAAAAATGCGCGTACCGTTCGATGCCATCTCAATCGCCGTCAAAGCCACCATTCGTTTGTGTACGCAAAAAACGAGGTTGTTTTATGAATTATGAATGAGTTTGAAAGGCGGACTTGAAACGGCAAGACGTTAAAATGCAACCACAAATAAGACAAATAATTAAAAAAATTTTTGCGCGGTCAAGGCATTTCAAAGCTAGCTGGTCGATGCGCGAATGCGAAAAATCGACTGATAAATTTTGTTGTTTAAATTAATCCTACCAATCTGCAACAAATTCATTATGAAATTAAATCGATGCCAAATTAAATTTTGGAAATTGCACTAAAAAGAAAAGGTGGAAGCGAGAGAGAGAGCTCAAACGACAATAAATATGAAGATTTAAAAAAATTAAATACGTAAAATGCAACAAGCCAAAATGAATGGTGGCCTCACTTCCCGGCAGCAGGATCGCCCTAACTCTTTTGTTTGGATTGTTTTCAGTGAGCCATTTACAAAATGCATGCAAGAACTCACGAATTTAAATTCGCTGTGCACTATCAAAGTTGGATGGAATATGAAGGCAGCGACTGGAAGATCAACAAACATCGCAAACTAGAACAACCAATGCAGTATATTAATAAACGCCACGAACAGCGCCGGCCAACACCAATGTAAAAATATTAAAAATAGTTAAATTTACAAAAAAACTTTAAAAACAATCACGATACCAGAAAGGTGGACTTTTTAGATTTTGAAATGCTCAATGATTAAAAGAGAGAGCGCCAACGTGGCTTGGATCCCCAGAGATCAAGCGTCTCAGCGAGTAGAAGAGGAGGAACTGGTATACCGAGGGCGATGGAAAACACACGCGTGTACAATTCTATCAATAACTCCGTTGTGCAAATTGCAAGTGCAATAAGGAGTTTACAACGAATTAGATTAATTAAAAACAAATCAAATAAAAATTGGAAAACATTAAATCATCCATCAAAAAATAATTATCTCCAAAAACTCAGAAATGGAGGTCAGTTTCAATGTAAAGCTGAAAATGAAGAAATGATAGCGGAAGATATGCAAAATAAAAAAGATGATAAAATGCTGACTATTACAAGATAAAACAAATGCGTAAATTGCAATCTCAGCAAGAGAAAAGAAGTGAAAGACATGCTACCTGGGTGCTTGCTTGCGCTCAGCACCGGACTCGGCATGGCTCCCAATTGCCACAAGTGGCGCTGCACTTCATCAGCATCTACACGATTGGGGCAAAGCATTGGTCTGACGCTATCATCTATCATGATCGGGAAGTGAAAATGAATGCGCCAAAACTAAATCGACAGAAAATATGCGCGTCCAAGACCCCACAGAAAAAGAATTTTTGCATGACAGCTCGTTACCCGTAAAATAGAGAACTCAATCGAAATCAAAAGAGCTAATACATAGCGAACAGTCAATTGCTTCACCAAATGAATGAAAAATCAAAAATAAATTTTGCAAAAAAAGTGCAATCAAAAATATTTGTATTGTGCTGACATTTGGGTAACCCGACGTTAGACTTCCGGACTAATCCAAATGAAAAAATTAAAAGATTTGTAAAAAATTGAATTTAATTTAAATTCCCCAATCAAAAATTGGCTAATGGATGAAAAATAAAAGTGAAAGCGGACGTGAAAAAAGGTGCTTTAAAAATGAGGAATATCAACAATTGGAAATGCGAACAGATGGCTGATGCAGAGTAACGCCAACAAAATTTGCCCAAATAAATCTTTATCAAAGAAGTCGCAAGGGCAGAGGACGCAACTGAGCTGGGCCTAAAACGGAGCACTCTGGATAAATTCAAATTCGCCATAGACGAGAGAGGAGAAATGAAAGAAAAGAGTATTTGAATGCCGAGTTCTTCGCCTACAGAGCAAGGGGAAAAAGTAAATAAAAATGAAATTTGTTAATTAAACCTAGCCTTTTGCGAGTCGAGAACCGATTTCAACTTAAAAAATCAAACTAAAAATGAATTTTGTTGGACCAGTTGATTCGAATCCAAAGCTCAAATCAAACAAAGGCCAATTTGATATGCAGCAGCATTTTGGAGCAGTGATCAATGCAAAGAATGAGTGTAAAACGCCGTATTTGACAAGAAGCGATCGAAAAATCCGACTTGAAGCTAAACATTTTCAAATAAAAATACAAATTCATTTTAATATTTTCAAATGGAATGCAGCCCAAAATTAATAGATGAGCCAACTGCAGAATGGAAACATAATTATGTTTTGCTCTAATCAATGGAACCTGCTGCAAAAGGAGCAGTGACACTCAAATTAAATGCTCAATTGCAGATAAAAATGATGGTTTAATTGTTTTTAAAAATTGTCCTGGGCAAGCCGCAGAAGCCGCCCGTGCCGCTGCCCGTCTTGCCCAAGAGGTCCGTCTCGCCGCCGCTGCCGCCAAAGATGCCGCCAAGCGCACAGCCGCCACGACCAGCACCGCCGGCCCATCGACCAGCGCCGGCCCATCGACCACGCTGGCAGTCCGAAATTAAAGGTGGAATTTAAACAAAAAATAAAAGCAGAGGGAGATTGAATTTAAATTTAAAACATGAATCACCACACTCACCGTATGTGGGTTGCAAGGATTCGATTTTCATTGTTCATTCGGAAGATGAAGATCCCTTCACCATGCACAATTGATGGAGGGAGCACCAAAAATATGGTAGAAATAAATAAAAGATGGCTGAGGAGTTTATAGAACATTGGTATATTTTTTAATGAAAAATGTCAGATTTAATCAAAAAGTGAAAAATGAAATATCACAACAGAAAGGCAATAATGGCAAATAATCTGACTCAAAAAATAAAAATTAAATGGTGGGGCTACAAGAACAAGACGCTGATATGGGAACCGCGAATGTTCGGTTTGATAATTGATTGTGCGAAAAAATGCTCTAAAAGTGGTCGCCTATTTTCCCGTTTCAATTGCCTAAGCATCAAGGCCCAAAGGTAGACTTGCTAAATTAATTATAAAATGAGACTGCAATGCGCGAATAAAAGTTCAAAATGGAATGGTTTTTCTTTTTCATTGGTTCTGCAATTTTGCCCAAAATCAATCACCCATAAGCAACAGCTGAGTGCGCATGTTTCTTGCCTATTTTTTCTCAGTGCGAATATGCACTCCCAGCTCAGCTCCAATATTTATATCTGTATGATCTGATAATTATAGTGAAGAGTTGGCAGAATTTTCTGTCATTTTAAAATTAATAAATATGACCAATTGTGATAAACTTATTAAGCGCTGTTCATTACATCTTGTACATCACATGTTCACGTCGAACAGCGAATGAAAAGTTGCCCTCGGCAAAAAACCTGGAAGAAGAATTTAAAGTTAAAATAAAAAGAAAATTCAGTAAAAGAACGATCAAACAGCTGAGGAAAATTTAATAAATAAAAGTTTGAAAAATACAAAACAAAAAGTGATCTCCCCTGGAAATGATCTCGTCCAAAAATCAGAAGGTGCACATCAGCGAAAGTTTCCAACTCTGAAGGAAATAATCAAAAAAAATTAAAAGTTTTGGCTTTTATCGATACAAGGCTTTATGATTGAGCGCCAGGCCGAGCTCAAGGTGATCCGCTATTAATGAAAGAATGAAGAAATTGTCGTAATTAATTCAAGACAATGACGCTGGTCCATCTGCGAAAGTAAAGAAATCAAAAATTAATTGCATTATAGTAAATGCTCAAAAATTTAAATCGAATGAAGAAGAAATAATGTCTTTGGCGGAAACTTAGCCCAGGAAAAATAAAATCAAAACAAATTCCAAAAATGCACACAAAATAGATCATTTTCTAAAAATTTAATGAAAATGAATGATGAACTTTTATATACCAAAATCTGATCTCGCGACGCAAAGAGAGGCGGTCATTTAGTTGGCAGCACATAGTCCAATTCGACCAGAATTAGGTTCCATTGAGATTGGACGAAAAAAATGTTTAAAAATGTAAAAGTTGGTCAATAATAAAACATTGTTGATAATAATAGCTAATAACAATTCTTTCCACCAGAACGAGGAACGCTAGCCAAAAGCGAAGGTCGCGTCAGGTGTGGAAAGTTTGAGCATTTGAAAATGTAAAAAAATTTAAAATAAAATTTGAAAATGAAACAAAAATAACAAAAATTAAGAATGTCGACGAAAACGATAATATAAAATGCTAGCAAAAGTAAACTGGAATGAAAATTCTAATAAAATGAAATTTAAAAAAAACATGAAAAATTATACCTTTCTTCTGTAGAGTTCTGAAAAAAAATTGTCACTTTTCAAAAGGCACCCCATCAGAACTGCCCACGACCTACAGAGCACGTCGAGAATTTGAAAGTCAGAACCTTGCTGACAAAGGACCGAATTGAATACCGCAATATGACCTCATACTATGTGCACTTCAAAAATGATTGCTTTCGCGAGCTCCTCAACAACCGCTAATAAAGCGTCCGATCGAAATAACATTAAAAATGAAAAATAAATACAAATAAATTATTACAATAATTCGTAGCCCTGGAGAATTGTAATAAAAACGCCTGAAAGTTTTATTAATTAAACCATAAACAAACAGTAAAAATTGATGATCATGTATTATATTGAATAAAAATTAAGATCTGAATTAAATATAAAAATAAAATTAAATAAAATATTTTTAATTAAAATATTAAAATAAAAAAAAACAAAAATTAAGACGCGCATTTGTCCGCAGGCCTCCACGTGGCCGCGCGTTGGAAACTATTATCCATCAATTTCGGAGTCATAAAGTCAAGATGGTTGATGAGAAATCAAAAATAGACCCATTCCTGAAAGAAGGGTTTCAGCAGATATTGCTGGCTAATCTCGTTTTATTAGAATTCCGTTTTCTCTTTGAAAGACTTCTTTTCATTTCGGCGACATTTATCGCGCATGAAAGGTGACTGACATCAACAAATGCACATAGTGCAAGGAAATGATTCGGCCATACAGTACTGTGGGAGGGGCGTGAGAAGGGTACGCGTTTGCCATTAATTAAAAAATAAATGCTATGAGTTTGACGCAACAATGAAGTGAACGGCTTCCACAGTCTCAGTCTCATTGGCACTGAGCAGTGAATCGGCGGCCATTTATAATAAATATTATCTATGACAAGTTGCATCTTTTTCTTTTTTATTTGACTCCAAACATGAAAATTATTTTAGCCCAGGCTTAAAAGCTGAGCCTAGCCTAACAACTCCATGAAACCGCACATTACTTGTAGTATGTATATAAGTCACATAATTGATTTTAATGTTTCCGGTTTGAAACGTCTTTTGGCAATGCGTTTATCGCTTTTACAATTATTTTTGCCATTGTTCATCATCAATTCTCACAATTGTCAAAATTCTTCATTACTACTCACTGCGCTGAACTCATCCACATCGCCGACATCGGCCAATAATTCGAATAGCAAAATTCAATTAAATGTGGGTATTTTATTTCTTTCCACTTTTTAAAAACTTTAACATCTGCACACAGGTTGGTCTGCTCTTCGCCAATGGGACTGCTCGCCTGCGCACGCTGTTCGGCTTTGCCCAATCGGCGCCCGCAATCACGCTGGCCCTTGCCCAGGCCAAAGCCGATGGCCTGATTGGCGACAATGTTAGCCTGAACTTCACGTGGCAGAACTGTGACTGCAACCAGCCCCTGGCGGTCGGGTACACCAACCAAATGGTGCTGGACCAACACGTGGACGCCATCATTGGGCCGCCATGCGTCATTTGTAAAATAAACTTCGGACCAAAAATAGTATCCAACTTTTAACTTAAGCTTCCCTTGTCGCTGGCTATGTGGCCTCTTTTTACAACACGCCAATTTTCGTCTGGGGCGCGAGTGTTTCAAGTGATTTGGCCAACACGACCATCTTTTCGACGCTAACGAACGTGAACGCGAACACAAAACAGTGAATCGATACAGCATAAACGGAGACATTTTGACCCATTCTCCAGACTCTCGACGGGAATTATGTCGTTGCTGGCCTACTTCCAATGGACCGAAGTGGCATTTGTGTACGTGCCGGACCAGGAGAGAATGTGAGTTTGGAACAAAAATTGAATGGATTGTAAGCCCAAAACTACTATTTAGGGTGTGCAAATATTTCCAATCGGACTTCCAAAGTGTTGACAATTCCAATTTGAACATAACTCTTGTGTACAATCAAATGATGGACACATCCGAAGAGAGCATGAAGTCAGCGTTGATTTCGCTCAGCAATCGCTCAAGAAGTGGACTCAAATTGAATTGAATTTTTTTTTATTTATTTAATTTTTTTTAAATTAAGTTGTGATTGGTTGCTTCGACAACGAAATTGATCGCCGCACTTTTCTTTTGGCCATTTACGACACTGGCCTCTACAAAAACAATGAGTTCGTGTTCATCATTGGCGCGCTGCGCAGCCAGGGAATGTACCAGCAAGGCCAGATTCTCCATATGTTTTGGTTTTGATTTTGAAAATTAGAGTTTTTTAGTATATGGAGCAAATGGAAGTGTAATTTACGCAGGCTTTTGGGTGGACAAGAGTGGCACTAACGATGGCCGAGACAACGAAGCATTGATGAGCGCAAAACGCGTAATCGTGGTAAATCAATAAATAATTTATTAATTGATTAGATTTTGGCGTGTAATTTTAATTTATTTTTTTGGTATTTTCGACTCCCATTTTCGGAGGTGGTAAATCAATTTTCCATTTTTTAAATTTTCAGTTCGACTTGGAAAATCAAACAAACGAAGAGATCAACCAATTTGTGGCATCCATGGACGCTCAGTTTGGAAAGGCGCCCTTCTACTGCAGTGGCACGTGTATGGGCCCCGCTTCCACCGATCCAAATCCGTCGCAATACTCGCGCTCACTCTTCGACGCCGCCTATTCCTATGTGCGTTCGCTGAACAAAACGATTGAGCAGTACGGGTACGACTTGGACGTTCTGCGCAACGGATCGCTGGTCAACAACCCAATCCAAGTTTATGAGTCCAATCAAAAAGTTTTTGGATCAGGTCAATAACATGAGCAAGGGCACTTTCAACGGTTTGTTTAAAAGTGTTTTCGATTTATTTTCATTTCCATATTCAAATTCAAACAACATTTTTAGGCGAAACGGGCACAGTCATACTTGACCAGTTCGGCAATCGACAGCCCACTTTCTATGCAACCATTCTGGACAGTTCCAACAGTCCCGTGCCATTCCTGAACATCACCATTGTGGAGGACACAATTGTCGGCAAATTTTATTTTTGCATTTTAAAATATGTAGCATTTAATTTAGTACACTACAAGGCTGTACGATTCGGAGTCGAGTGTGTGGTCGAACTATGGGGGAAAACGGCCGCTGACTACGCCGATTTGCGGCTACACGGGCAAACAGTGCCCCCAAGACATCACTTGGTACCTGGCTGGGGGCGGAGGACTCATTCTGCTGCTGGTCGCCGCAACCTCTCTGGGCATTGGCTTTGCGTTGCGGTCAGAAAAGGAGAGTTTGGAAACACAAAAATAACCATTTTGTTTAGCGAAAAATTGCGAGAGAAGGAAAGACTGACGCGGGAATGCCTGATCCCGTTTGTGGAATTGCGCAACTTGAAGGAACTGCGCAGCAACGAGAATCTGGGCAGCAAAAGCGAGTGCGACAAGAGCATGCGGAGCATGCACAGCAGCACCTCTGGTGGGGGACATTTGGGAAAAGCGATTGATTTTTGTTCCCCACAGGTGGAACCAAAGCACTGTCTTTGAACAGCGACACCAAAAAACTGGAGACAGAAGACTACGCTTATTTTGCTTACAATCGAGATGTGGTGCTCGGAGTCAAATATGCAGTCCGAGTGCGCATCGACAGCAATGACCTTGTTCAACTGAGAAAGGCAAATCAACTTATTTTATTTTATTTTTGTCCATTTTTAAGCTTCGCCAACTGGACCACGACAATTTGAACAAGTTCTTGGGCGTCTGCGTTGATGCGCCCATTCTGTACGCTGTGTGGAAACATTGCCAAAGAGGCAGTCTAAAGGTCATCGGAGGGATCAATAAAATGATATGTAAATATTTTAGGAAGTCATCGCCAAGGAGCAGTACGTTGGGGACACGTTTGTGATGCTCTCGTTGATGCGCGATATCGCCAATGTTTGGGTTTTGGGCATTCTAGAACGAAACCAAACATTCAGGGCATCATCGCCATTCACCAGTCCCATGTGGGCCACCACGGGATGCTGAGTTCGGAGAGCTGCTTGATCAACGACCGCTGGCAGGTGAAGATCAGCGACTTCGGGCTGCACATGATTCGCGAGAGTCAGCCGCTGAAGAAGAGGCAGTTGCTCTGGACAGCGCCCGAACTGCTGCGGGAGACCGAGCGCAAAGGCACCAAGGAGGGCGACGTCTACAGTTTCGCGATCATCTGCGTGGAGATGCTGAACAGGGAGACGGTGTGGAATGGCGTGGAGAGGGAGGACGACGTGGAAGGTAGAGGCAATTAGGATTAAATATTATAAGTTATAACAAAATTACGTGTTTTGATTTATTTTTAGTCAAAAGATTGTACGGATTTTTGAAAATGTTGACTATTTTTTAGAGGTCGTTTTTTCAAAAGAATAGAACTCGCTGAAAACTTGTGGCGTTTTTTAAGGCAACCATTTTTTGTAAAAATAAATTCAAGGCAAAAAGAAACACAATTTAAGCTTGAAAAAACCGAATGTTTTTTTCTTGGGAACATGTTGTTCTCCCAAAGAAATTCTCTACCGGGTCAAGAGAGGCGCCCGCACCGCAATTCCCCATCGGCCCCAACTGCACGCCCGCGAGGAGATGACCAACCAGCAGAGCATGGTGGCCAGATTGAGCTTCGGGGGCCATTTAATGCAACAATTCAGTTCCATTTGGTTCGCGACTGTTGGGCAGAAGAGCCTTCGGAACGGCCCAAGATGGACCTGGTGCGCACAATGTTGCGGCAGATGAACACGGACGGGTCAGTTCTGGCCCAGAGACGGAAGGATATTGGCGTTCAGCAACCGCAACCTGATGGACTACGTGTTCGGGATGCTGGAGCAGTACGCCAGTTCGCTGGAGCAGGAGGTGGAGGAGCGCACCAAGGAGCTGGTGGAGGAGAAGCGCAAGAGCGACATCCTCCTCTACCGCATGCTGCCGCGCCAGGTGGCCGAGAAGCTGAAGCTGGGCGACGCCGTCGAGCCGGAGTCCTTCCAGGTGCATATAAATATGCATAGATCAAGTGATCAATTGCCGAAGTCTAATCAAATCATGTCTGGCAATAGGGGAAATCAGTTCAAGTAATAAATATCAACAGATCAAAATCGATCTCTGTGATAAAGCCGTAAAGGCTGATCAAAAATTGTTCTGAAGAGAAGAGGTTAAAATAGGAGAAATCAGTTACAAATAAATCAGAACAGTATTAGATCAAGTCAGTTTAGATTGATTGAACTGTAAAAAATTGAATGAGTTTATCTTTCAAGTCCTATCTAGTCTGATTCGAAACTTGATCTCAGATCATGTGGATCAGAATTAACAGATCATTTTGCTCTTAGCGGAGATTGCAACTCAAATTTTCTAAAATATTCTTTTTAATATTTTAATAAATCAAATTTTCTAAAATACTTTTTTTACTATTTCCCTCAGATGGCCACTATTTTCTTCTCTGACGTTGTTTCGTTCACCACTCTGGCCAGCAAATGTTCGCCTCTTCAGGTCAGAGTCGAGACGCAATATTCCACCATTTCAAAACACAGTCCATTCATCCACAGGTGGTGAACTTGTTGAACGGCCTGTACACAATGTTCGACAACATCATCGACTCGCACGACGCCTACAAGGTGGAGACCATCGGCGACGGCTACCTGATCTGTTCGGGCATCCCCAAGCGCAACGGGGACCTGCACGTGAAGGAAATCGCTGAACTCTCGTTCGCCTTCATGCGCACCGTGACCAACTTCCGCATCGACCACTTGCCCGGCGAACGCGTCAATCTGCGCATCGGCTTCCACACAGGCAATAAAAGTGTTATGATTCCGATATGATTCCGATTTTGTTTGCTGATTCTGATCTAAACGGATCTTCTTGATTTACTGATCAGACTGCTAATCCAAACATGATGATGCACTTTTTATGATAAAATCAATTTGATCATGTTCTAACTGAATTTGTCGTGCATTTGTTGAACTATATTCGATCTGTCTGTCCATATCTTATTTGAGCCAACAAATCTAATTTGATCAGTGTTTATTGGAATGAACACTTTTATTTGGCATCCACCACTTCGCTCTTTGGTTCAGGACCCGCTGTTGCTGGAGTGGTCGGTCTGACCATGCCGCGCTATTGCCTCTTCGGGGACACAGTGAACACGGCCAGCCGTATGGAGTCCAACGGGAAACGTGGGCAAACATATTTTGATCTGATCACTTTGAATTCTTCAAATGCAGCCGGCCAGATCCACATTTCCTCGGTGTCCAACCACTACTTGACCAATCTGATCGGCGGCTACGCGACCGAACCGCGTGGCGAAGTGATCATCAAGGTGGGGCTGAGAAAAGAATGGAAACAAAATATGAAAATGTTCATTCTTAAATTAATAATAATTCCCTTTTGCAGGGCAAAGGCGTCATGGAGACGTTCTGGCTGCTGGGGCACGCCTCGAGCGCGGTGCCCATGTACAATGCATACGTGGGCGGAGAGGCATTCGTTTGATGAATGACGCATCAAATCCATTGATTTTTTTTAATTTCTGTCCATCCATCTGTCACTCTATTTTCGGATATCTTTTCCCTTCTTCAATATTCAATTGTTTCCTTTTCTATCGAACGTAAAATTTCCATTTATTAAATTCAAAACTTCTTTGCAACTTAATTTTTTAATCACAATTACTAAAAAATTAAACTGAACAGTTTGAAAATTTTGTGGGTGATCAATAATTATAAGCGTTCCGAATTGGCGGCTGTTGGTTGGCTTTGTTTGCCAAATCATTTCAGATTGAGTACGGCAACAGAAAAAAAATTGAAGATGGCCAAATTGGCCGAATATTGTTTGCACAACTGATGGTTGGCAGTCTCGGAAATTGGCTATAAAATGGCCTTCTGAATCCACTCAAAATCAGCACTCTCAAATAAGTAAATAAATTATTCTTCCGAATTAAAAATGCAATTCCCAACCATCTTCTTCCCGTTTGCGGCAATTTCATTTGCCCTTCTGTTCAATTTCAGTGCGGTCAACGCCGAATTTTGTTTGGTGGGCGGCACCCAAGGAGAAGAGTGAGAGCAAAAAAATGCTTATTAAATTATATTTTAAGAAGCAATCTTAGAGCAGAAAATAAAATTGCCATGAAATGCTCGATTGAAATAAAAATGATTGGAAATTCTGATCCAAATAGTCAAAAGTGTTTCCTCATTAGTCAAAATTTAATATTTTTTATAAATGATTTTTTATAGAAGTTTAATTTTAGATGTTTGACGGCGCCACGTTTGTAAGTTCCTTTTAATTTCAATGTTTATTATTATTATTAGAAGTGAATTTTATGACAGCGCATATTTTCAGCCTAATATTGTAAAAATCTATTTTTCAGCATCGGTTGTTGTCCCGAATATACGTGCTTCAACGGCCACTGTTGCAAAGGCATTGGAGCATGTAATTTTATTAATGGCGAATATTAAATATTTAAATTTTGATAAATATCAATTTTTGATTTTTAGCGTGCTCCACAAACTCAGATTGCTGTGACAAACTTATTTGTTCCCCCACCGCCAAAATATGTGTGATTACTGATTAATGCTGGAAAGAGATAAGTAGAAGGGAACCAGGGAACGATCGCATTTGATAAAAATTCACACAAATAAGCTATCAAATGTGTGTTGAACAATTGAATTGTTGTTAAGAATTAATACTTTACAAAAACAGAGACAATTATACATTTTAAAAATAAAAATTTGAATTAATTTTAAAAAATATTTCATGTGCGTCTATCAACATATGTCCTTTGAACTTGGAGAAGGGTTCCCAGTTGCCATTTGTCAACAATAGAGTTGTCGCGGACCTCCACAAAAAATTCCATTTTACATTCAAAAGTAATTTCGGTACTTTCGCACATTGCCTCAGCTGATCTCGAATCTGATATCAAATTGCTAAATTTTTACTTCCATTTCTCACAAAATGCGTAAACATCGACATTCACCTCAAAAAAAGCAAAACAAGAAACAATCAACCGCCAAATAAATGCCCTGCTGCGTTCGAATTGACGCAATTTGCGGTACCATTTGGTACCATTTTCTTGGGATGCCCACTTCCGCTTCACAAAATTTTGTTTCAATTGTGTGGAGAAAACACACGGACACCCACAACAAATAACAAAAATATGGTATAGGCCTTTTATTTGCTAAAAATGCAATTAAACAACGGATTACCATCAAATTTTGAATTAAAAGTTTAGTAAAGCAGAAATGTGATTAATAAAATTAACAGTACTTGTAAAAATTAAAATTCAGTTCTTAAATCAATTTAAAATACCATTTTGGCTCCACCAAACGACCAGCATTACTCAATTTGGTGTTGTTTTGGCTGTTGTTTCCCCTCTGAGCTCACAAATATTTCCGCTGTTTTAGTGATGCGCTTCCGCAGTAGTTCAAATTCGATTACCGATTGCATTCCAATTTTGGCACCACACTCTGTTCTGCGGTGTTGTTGTTGTTGGGCCCATGTGAGAGCGACGGCTGAGGGGGCCCATGGCCCACTCAGCGCTCAAACACCAGCTCTCGGCCCAATGGCCCAATGGCACGTGACGGCACTCGCACGATGGCGGTGGCAGCCTCCACACCGCCACCTCAAAATGGGCATTGGTCAGCCACACCAGTGAGGGAGAGTGGCGTTCCAAAACAACGAACGTCGGAACAGCGTCAGCGCCACTGGAGAGCTTCGGCCAGAGGCCAAACGAAAGAATGCCAGTCGGTGGAGAGGAAAAGCAGCGCCTGGCTGGGGCTTTGGAAATTGCTCTCTCCCTTCTGAGGGCGAAGAACAATGGCTTTTTTCTTATTCTCTAGCGCCAGAATGATCCAAGAGGGAAGAGATGAAGGCTAATTCCGTAAACTGCCGTACCGCGAGTAGAGAGAGGAATACCTAAAATCGCTCTGAGTTTAGCACTGGGGCCAAGTCTCAGTGCTGGGGCTTTTGGCCCATCCCAAAATCCCAATGCAACAAGTGCACTTCCCTTCTCCCGAAGAAGAAGCCAGGCCACTGCCGTGACATATTGATATTTGATCATCAAAATGCCAACAAGATTTGATGTTTGCCGATTCTGGGCCACTTCACCAAACACAACCAATGGATTTGATTTGATCCCAAGCATTTTTGCTCCAATCCCAGTGTTTGCACTTTGCCACTGTGGACAACAAAAAGTCCGCATTTGCAAGTTGAACGGAGCAATTTGGCGATGGCGCAATGGCGCCAATTTTTGGGGAGACAAAAAAGAAAAAATTGTTGTCTTCCATCAAATGCGCGCACACACACAGAGGCTAAGTGGGCAATGGAGGGGGGATCTGGGGCACAAATAAAAATACTAATAATTCCCGGGTTGGCTGAATTGCCTCCGACCGGGAAATGCCGGGGGACGCCTCAATTGGTGAGTTTGGTCTTTTGCCGTTGGACCAGACAAACAACGACGAAGACGTGTGGCGCAAGACAAATATACAAAATCTCATCCAATGGAAGAATCTATTTTTAAATTAATTTGATAATTTAAAAAAATAATTAAATTAAAAATTAAAAATTTATTTTAAAAATAAATTTTCAATTTAAATGCCAAAATGAATGTAAATTTTAAATTAAATATCCACCAAAAAATCTATTTTTAATCTTGTTTTTCTGCGAATTTTCCATTAGTCGAATTTGCGTCAAAAGGGATTATTCTCTTTCGAGCCCCATTAGAGGCTGGGGGTGAATTGCTCTATTTTTGTAGACTGTTATGGGAACAAAGTCCATGAGTAGGAGCAAACGTCAATGGGGGCCATGGCTAGGGCCAAGCCGTTAAGCCTCCCATAAATCATTGTGGCCCACCAATGCTCTGGGGAGAAGGCATCTTCTTTAAAAGCCCTTCCCTTTCTATTCTTGGGGCTCACTCTTTATATCGCCCAACCATCAGCCGATGTTACGGAGTGACGAACCAGCAGAATAAAGGATTGAACCCAAGAGTGCCTTTGGCATAATATAGACCACTTTTAAAGGTTTGTTTTTGCCCTTTGAGCGGTCGCCCAAACGAGTTTTGGCGCCGGAAATGGACCGCAAAATCGCGCCCAATGCCCACCAAGGGCGACCAAGAATGGTGAGCAGACGCCCTTTGAGCGTGGAATTTGTGCGGTTTTAGTGTTGTAAAATACAGAGAAACAAAAGTACGAATTGAAAAAAGAACATTTAATAAATGAAAATTTAAATTTTGAATAAAAATGCCAAAAAAACAAATGTAAATTCCGCTTGTTCTGCAAAGTTCTCGTCCAATTCCCCAATCGGAGTCGGCTCATCTTGATCTCGTTGATTATTAATGATTATCATTCAAAGTTCAAACTTCATTCACCACTTGATCATTTAACAACTTTTATATTAGCATTTATTTGCAATCAAATAATGCAATGTGAACGGATGGGTCATACTTGAAAGTTGAAATGCAATAATAATTAATAAATCACAAGTTGACTTCATTTTTTTGTACGATTTGGACGCTTCCTTGGGAGCAGTTGAGCGGTCAGCAGATTGAATCACCAGAATGTGAAGCAATTGTGGCGGTCCCTTTCCCCTGTGTGCGATGGTTTTGTTCTTTCCATGCTTTGGCAGTCAATGGAGTGCAAAGGCAGAGCAGTGGGTGAGAAACTGGTTAGACTCGTTGAGCACGCACACTTTTTACAGTCACATCCTTCTAAAATGGCAAATAGAAATTAATTTTGAAAGTAATTTATTCAAATTTGGAGTGAATTTATAAAATTTAATTTTAAATGATTTTTAAAAATTAATTTTATTTTCTAAATTTGACTCACTTTTCTCCCAAAAGTGATGGGAACAGTCGCGTCCGCGTGATTTGTGTTTGGGCTGCATTGAGCGCATTTGGTCGGTCGAAAAGTGTGTCCAGCTGCTCCAGGAAGGGCTCCACCACCGAACGACGGCGGCGCATCACGGAGGTGCAGCACCTGATATTTAAAAATCGAAATTTA
>VAHH01000917.1:0-17777 GCA_013357305.1 Radopholus similis | reverse complement strand
CCGTTCCTCGACGACTTCGCCTTGCTCTGGGAGTTGGCCTTGGACATGGCGCCCTTGGAACAGATCTACTTCAAAGTACTGCGCAAATGCGAGATCCCTGGTTGGGCACAGAAGACCACGGGCAAATCCGAACTGCCGAAGGCAACTGTGACTGCAGCCGCTAAACGCACAACAACTTCAAAGGCAACGACCAGTTCGAGTTCGACTACCACAACAACTAGCACCTCTCCTGAGCCCGAGGTCATTCCACCGAAACCAAAGAAGACAACTACGACGAGTTCAACTTCTACCAGCACCAGCACAACCAAAACCACAACCAGAACCACAACCAGAACCACAACCACAACTACAGCATTGACTACAACTACCGGTTCCACTTCAACAACCAAGAAAGGAATTTCGAAAACGACCAGTACGACAATTCCAGTCCCGACTACCACCACGACGACCACAACCGCCGTTCTCTATGCCAACAACACCGTGATTGTGCTGTGGTCTGAGGCCGCTCGGAAATATGTCAGTATTGAGATGACCATGAGGAATGGGCCATTAATCGCAATGAAGGACCAAGTCTCGGAGTGGGAGCTCTTCAACGTTATCAATAATGAGGAGGACGGTTCTGTGGCTCTCTACACAAGAGACGAAAATTATGTATCGATCAATAAGCACAAAAAGCTCATAACTGCGGAAAACATCACTAAGCGGGGAAGCTTCTACGTGGAGAGAGTGGACGATAGCATCGTGCTGAGGGTACTTACTACTTAGTTTTGTGGAGCCCATACAAATCATCAGAAATCTTCATTTGCAGGTGAAGGCGGACAATCAATATGTCTCGGTGGACGATAATAAAAATTTGCGGGCGAACGAAGACAAACTCACTCCCTGGGGGTTGTTTCGAGTGAGAACCGATTTCTGTGTTTTTGTTGGGCAAAATTGTCCATTGTTCAGGACAAAATCGAGATCAACCTGTGGTCTGTTCATTTGAAGAAGTTTGTCAGCCTAGTCAGTGATGCGGAGGACTCACCGCTGGGAGCCTTCCAAGAGAGGGCTTTGGGACCGGAAACATTCACCTTGGAGCACTTCGAAGACGGCACAATCGCTCTGAGGGCCCTCAACGGCAGATACGTGACAGTGAATTCCGATGGGGTATTGGCTCTCCACGCGAACTACGATCCGAAGCAAGATCGATTCATCTTGAGGAAGATAAAGGACGAATTCATAGCACTGAAGGTTCGCAAATACGCTTATTTGGAAAACGATCCCATTATCCCGTTTACAGGCACTGGCAAACAACAAGTACATCTCTGTGGATAATAAGAGTGGTGCTGTGGTGGCGAACGCGGACGATCTTTTTGACGGAGCAATCTTCAGAGTGGGCAAAATGTGAAATTCGGTGATTTACCGTTCCTTCTTTCCAGGAATGCTACGAACTCAGCCTTTGGTCGGCCCATGTCAAAAAATACGTCACCACCGACAAGAACGCGTCTTTGTCTGCAACAGCAGATGAGGCACTAGACAATCAGAGACTCATCGTGAAGTTCCACGAGGACGGCACTTTGTCGCTGAGGACTCGCTCCAACCCTCGCTACATCACTGTGCAGCCGGATTCGGACGGAAAGTTGGTCGGCTCCATAGGCGGGGACAGAACATGGCAGCGCTTCTACTTGGAGAGAGAGGACGACCACATCTTTCTCAAGGTAGAGTTGGCTGCAGACTTTTCATCCAAACATTCAAATGTTCAAATAGGCAAAAGCCAACGACAAGTACGTGGCTGTTTGGCCGGATGAAGGCAACGCTCTGAAGGCGAATCTGACGGATAGACAGAATTCGACTCACTTCACGGTAGCCTGGATTATTGATTTATTGATTGATATTTGCTTTACATCATGTAGGAGGTCACAAGACCCACGATCACATTCGCCATTCCATTCTTTGCAAACAACACCGTGATTGTTCTGTGGTCCGAGTCCGCTCGGAAATATGTCACTGCTGAGTTGACCTCGGTGCCATTAATGGCACTGAAGGACCAAGTCTCGAAGTGGGAGTTCTTCACCGTTATCAATAATGAGGAGGACGGTTCCATGGCTCTGTATGCGGGAAATGGAAATTACGTATCGGCTAGTATGGACGATGACCGCTACCTCGGAAAAGCGCTCAAATTCGCGAAAAACATCACTGAGTGGGGAAGCTTCTACGTGGAAAGAGTGGACGATAGCATCGTGCTGAGGGTACTTACTACTTAGTTTTGTGGAACCCATACAAATCATCAGAAAACGCTCATTCATTTGTGCAGGTGAAGGCGAACAACCAATATGTCTCGGTGCGGATGGACGATTATAAAATTTTGCGAGTGATCGAAGAACAGCCCACTGCCTGGGGGTTGTTCAAAGTGAGAACTGATTTCATTGTTTTTGTTAAGCAAAATATGTTCATTGTTCAGGACAAAATCGAGATCAACCTGTGGTCTGTTCACGTGAAGAAGTTCGTCACCCCCACGAAAGATGCGGAGGGCTCTTCGTTGAGGGCCGTCCAAGACAGGGCATTGGGACCGGAAACGTTCACCTTGGAGCACTTCGAAGACGGCTTAGTCTCTCTGAGGGCCCACAAAGGCAGATACTTGACAGTGAATTCTGATGATGGGACATTAGCCCTACACGCGAACTACGATCCGAAGCAGGATCGATTTAACCTGACCAAGCTAGAAGACGGACTTGTGGCACTGAAGGTTCGCAAATGTTTAGAGAGCCTATTTGGAAAATGATCCCATTTAAGGCACTGGCAAACAACAAGTACATCTCGGTAGATGAGAGTGGTGCTGTGATGGCGAACGCAGATGAGCTATTCGACAGGGCACTTTTTAGGGTGGGCATAATTTGTGAAATTCGGTTATTAACAGTTCTTCTTTCCAGGAATGCTACGAACTCAGCCTTTGGTCGGCCCATGTCAAAAAATACGTCACCACTGACAAGAACGCGTCTTTGTCTGCAACAGCAGATGAGGCACTAGACAATCAGAGACTCACCGTGAAGTTTCACGAGGACGGCACTTTGTCGCTGAGGACTCGCTCCTACCCCCGCCACATAACTGTGCAGCCGGATTCGGAGGGAAAGTTGGTCGGCTCCATAGGCGGGAACAGAACATGGCAGCGCTTCTACTTGGAGAGAGAGGACGACCACATCTTTCTCAAGGTAGAGTTGGCTGCAGACTTTTCATCCAAACATTCAAATGTTCAAATAGGCAAAAGCCAACGACAAGTACGTGGCTGTTTGGCCGGATGAAGGCAACGCTCTGAAGGCGAATCTGACGGATAGACAGAATTCGACTCACTTCACGGTAGCCTGGATTATTGATTTATTGATTGATATTTTTTAACGCTACATCTTGCAGGAGACCATTCCGAGTCCAATTCCGCCGCTGAAACCGCTGAATGATGCTCCCTACAAACAAAAGTTGGGGCTCTACTTGAACAGCAGCATCACAGTGACGGGCATCTACATCCACAACATCAGTATTTCCTTCATCCACGGCACTACGTTCAACAACGACCTACGTGCGTTTGTTTTCGCTAAGTTTGATTGCCTCCGCTCCCATTTGTTCTCGTTCAGTCGGAGATCTGGTGCTTGGAATTGAAGTGCTCTATCTGAACAGCGAATTCCTTCTGCACAGTCGCATTGGGGTATCACCCGAAATATCTATTGCATTTATTCATTTAAACATAATTTTAGCAAAGCGACAAGAAAACGACCAAACAACCGATTGGACGCCTGGGAGGAGCAATCAACCCAAAAAAGAAGCCATTCAAGATGACGATCCAGATGAACGATACGGGAGCGGGCATTTACCACGTGCACTTCTCCTACGGAGACCCGGATGAGCTTTTTAAGCACGAAACGGAGGTTAAATGGCCAATTCCGCACTGTCCGAATCTCACCATGCTGGTCCAAAACGCAAAACACATGCACATTTTTCACTTGGTGACAAGTTACAGATCGGCGGAGACTTGGCTTTTTACCCACCAGTCATCATTTCGAACAAGGTATCTGAGGTCAAATGTGTTTGGATTTCACGTGTTTGTTCAAACTTGAGCCGCGGACCCGGGACTATGCGTTGGAGTTGCCCAGTCGACTGAGACCAGAAGACATTCTGCACATCAAAGGCAATGTGGTCGGCAGAGACTGGTTCAAGATCGCCTTCCGCCACCATACCGTCGATATGCCCCAATTCGAGTATCAAACTCGGAAACGTGGGTGCCATTATCATGAGGGGCCAATCAAATATGGCGTTTAGATGGACAGACCGTTGTGGAGGTGATTTTCAAACTCCTAGAAGAAAGGGGCGAACATATGCATTCCATCAGCATTGAAATTCGAGTAATGATCGATACTCGTTGAACATTTGCTGCCATTCAACAATTAAGGGATTGGTGAAACACACCAAGTATCACAATCTAGCGATCGGCGCCGAATTCACACTGCAGCTGCAAGTGAAGACAGAGCATTCCGTTGTGCTCCTGAACGGCATAATAGTGGGCCCACTCGCTGAACCCTACCACTACCCCATCGACCATGTGCAGGCAAGCAGCAGAGGGCGGACTGCTGGACGGACAACTCTGTTCGTTCATTTTCCAGTTCTACGGCGATGTGGAGGTTGCCCGAGACGCGGTTCGGACGGAGGTGGGGAGTGCCGAGGCGAAGTCCGCAGAGTTCGGCAAGTTGGCGATCGTGGAGCCGCTGCGGATTGGGGAGATGGTGCGTCTGGTGACGCAGTCCAGACAGGACTTTGCCGTGGACTTCCTGTACGGGACCGAGCACTACGACTTCCCCGAGCCGATTAAAGGTCTGCGCTTGATCAGAATGAGGAGTTAGACTCACACAATTCGCGTTCAGTTCCCTTTGGAATCTCTGCAATGCGCATCGAGTTCAGCAAATCTTCGATCAAGCTCAAGACGTGCTCGGTAAAATAATTGAATCTATTATTCTATTGGCTTTTCGCCCAGAAAATGAAGTGCGATTTGGTGACATATTGGAAAGTGGCCGCGCCTCCCGCATGGGCAGATCCCAATTTGATTTATGCGGACCTCCGTGTTGTGGTGACCGGACGAGGTTTCCACTTCAGTGCATTCGGCGGCGGAAGTGGTGACTTCAAGTTCAAGCAAATTATTCCGCCCGAATTGGTGGAGGTGATTCGGGTGAGTTTGAATTGTTTTGGGTTTTCTAAATTTGCTTAAAATGCAGATGACTCCCACGCCTTTGAACAAGCCGTCCACATTCAAACGACAATTCGTACACGAAGACCTTCAGAAGGTGCTGAGATTTGAAAATGCCAGCAAATTGATGGAACACAACCCTTTGCAGATGCAGATCATCAAAGGGAAGTTCCAGCTCTGGTCCGTGCAATCCGCCAAATACGTGATTTTGTCTGGCCAGAACCTTGTGGCCACGGGATCAAGGCACGAAGAACCGGCCACATTCACTTTGGAGCTCGTTAAACCACGGGAAGGGGCACCAGGCTATGTGGCGTTGATTGAGGAGAAAAGCGGCAGATATGTGCGAGTCAACATGTGGAAGGATGGGAACGCAGCGTTGACCATTTCGGCCATAACCATGCCGCACGATGAATTTTTCTTCATTGAGGATTATGGCGAGGGCAACTTTGTGCTGCAGGTAGGTGCATGAATTCCTTAATAACTGAGCCCGACATGTTTGAGGCGCTGGTCAACATGATGTATGTGGGAGTGTGGACCGGCGGTGGGGGTGACCGACGGGGGGAGACGGCCCCCCTCCGGGCGAAGGCACACAGGATTGGAACGTGGGAGTTGTTCCGGGTCCAGAATTGCGTGTTTTGTTGATTGGGCTGTACCACATTGATTGCAGCTGCAAGAACACAACCAAGTCCGACTGTGGTCCAACGACATCGGCAGATCCGTCACTCTTGTTGTGAGTGAGCCGGAGCCGGTGCTAGTGGCCAGACAGTACTACACCTACCTCGCACCGTACTTCGAACTGCACTACTTCCCGGACGGCACAGTCTCGATAAAGTCCGTCTACAATGGCAACTACGTCTCAGTAAGCAAGGTGAGCGGCGAACTGGTCACCACATCTGAGGGGGACGGAGAACGGTTCATCTTCGATGGCCCCTCCGAGAATGCGATCACAATCAAGGTAATGTCCTTGCGATTGGATCACAGCATCCGGGTGTGTGCTTCAGGTGAACAAGAGCGGCAAATACGTGCATGTGAACTCGAAAGCGGGTGGCAAATACCTGACTACGCTCACAAAGATGCCGAGCAGGTGGGACAACTTCGAGGTACGAGCTAACGGCACAGATTGCGGCCAAATGTTCGCTTGCAGATCATCCGCGATATCCGCCTGTGGTCCCTTGCAAACGCAATGTACGTCTACGCGCCGGGAGAGCCCCGAAATCCGGCGCAATTGTTCGCCAACTGGACGAATCAAATCCTGCCTCGGCAAATGGCAGTCGTTTTGCAGCAGCACAACAAGACGGTGTCTCTGTTTGCGCGCTCCAACGACATGTTTGTGAGTCTGCTCAATCAGACAGGTCAGCCTCAGAACGCGCTGATGGCCAACGTGTACGGCGGGCAAAAACAACAACAATTCTTTACCATGGAACAACAGCCCTATGGAGGATTTGCACTGAAGTTGAAGGTGACCATTGTCCCAAACGTCTGATTCAGCCCATTATTATGGTCACTTTATTTGGCAGGGATCCTCCAACCAATACGTTTCCGTGGTGCAGGTACAAAATAGCGTGGTTGTGCGCCCTGTCGAGAAGGTTGGCCCCTGGGAGACGTTCAAGGTCCAACAACAACACGCTAATAGCCCTGTTCAAATGTCCAAGGTTCAGGACCACCCTGTGGTCAGACTCCTGTTTTTGCAATCGAACAAGTTCGCCTCCGTCAAAGATGGCGCGGACGAATCGCCGCTGATTGCCAATCTTGACGCATATGAAGTCGCCGACAAGGATCAGACGTTCACCGTGTGGATGAACGGCGACGGCACAATATCGCTGAGATCGCAGGCCAACAACAAGTTCGTTATGGTCTCTTCATGGGAGGATGGGAAGCACAAGCTGAGTGCCGATGCATCATTCCCTGGCAAACAGTGGGAGAGCTTCTGGCTGGTGTCCGACCAAAATAGTGGCGTTCACTTTCTGAAGGTTTGGCCCATTATTTAGTAAAACTTCTTCCGATCTGCTCCATTTACAGTGCGTGGCCAACAAAAAGTTCGTGGGCGTGTGGGATAATGGTGAGCTGTGGACGGTCAGATACTACGGAGGCGAATATGAGAAGTTGGTCCTTGTGTGAGGGGCCATTCATCGATTATTATGGACTTTTTGGGAATTCATATATATCCAAACAACCGCACTATTAACAAATTAAGAGTTTTTATGCCAGCCAATTTTTAAATTATTTCCATTTTATTTCCAACAACCTAGCCTTCCAATATTATATATTCAATTATTATTTTGCTATAAAAACATGCGGCAAATTGATTGGTTAATACTAAGAAAAAAGGGCAAAAATAATAAAATGAAAAAATTTAAAGTGTTTTCTTTTGCGTATTTTTTTGTCCTTTTGGGAAGGGAATTTAAGCATAAAAGAGGGGAGCGATTGCAAGAAACCATTCAGAGCTTTCGTTTGTTTTTGTAATTTTTGTCCTTTTTTGTAAGCAATTTGTCCTTTACATCGTTCCAATTTATTCTTTTTTGGACGTCGATCAAAACAAAGCAGGAAAGCAAAAATCCCAAATTTTCCGTGCAAAAGATGTCCCTTTTGAAAGGAAAAATCGCATTCTTCTCACTGACCACTTTTGCTGTTTGCACAATTTTGCAACTGGAACCGGGCAAAGGCTGCTCTGACGATGGAGGTGCGCCACACATTGGAAGCTCAGCGCAAAAAACGGACGACGTGGAAATGGACGACATTGCGGCGGGACGAGAGTACCCCAAAACACTGGTCAACATTCGTAAGTGCCATTAATATATTGGAAATGTTAATAAATGACTGGCCAATGGCACATTTTTCAACGGCCTTACAGCTCTGGAATACTGCCACCAGTTCACTGATCCGGAATCGTGCAACGGCCAAACCAAGGCGTTCGGCGCATTCAAGTACACCTGTGGCTGGTGGGCCACACACGAGCCGGAGCCCATCTGCACAGTGGTGCGAACGGAAAATTATTACGGGAAGTGAGCCCTGCAGAGAGAGGGGGCGGAGGACAATGTGTGCGAGAACTGAGAGTGATGTGTGTGGCCTGTTGTGGCTGAACTTTTCCCGAGTTTGGGCCTTGAAAACGGTTATTTTGCATTCCTATTTCGATAACTTTTGGTCATCACAATCCAACAATTTGTCCAAATTTGAATTGCAATTTTAATCTTTAAAGATGGAAATGTCGTCCCAATGTCCCAAATGGGACTCAACATGTGACCAATATTTTTGAACAGTTCAATGCAGAACAACTGAAAAGCGTCCGCCCACATGTGGCGCTGCCTTCACTTTTGCTTTCTTCTGCCCATTTTTCAATGCTGTTGTTAGCATTTCCATTATGGCGTGCATCAATGCGACGGAATCGGCCAACAATTTTTCGCCGTCCTGTTGCGGAAATTGAGGAGTCGACTGATCAGACTCAGAATTGTTTTGTCGTTCAATCACCTGAATGAATGAACATCGCAGAAATAAATCAATCCATTGAATCGAAAAAAAACAATACTCATTCCCGGAAACACAATTTCCACATTTCTAGCTGCGTCCCTTTACCCCACTATCGCCCACCCTTTGGGCGTTTATGGGCGGTGGCGGTCTCGGCGGCGGAATTTTCGCGTTCCTGCTTCCGGCCTCCACTTGGTAGACCGCCAAAAACAGCGCTCTTTCTGTGAGCTCTATCAGCACGCAATTGCCCGTTCCGGAGGGCTCTTCTTCCAGTTGCTTTTGCAAAAACTCCATTTTTCTGAGGGAAATTAATGAATTATAAACATTGAAATGTGCCAATTAAACATTGAAATGTGCCACCTTTCCACGGAATAGAGCCATTGACCGTCGAATTTTGCTGCCAGACAATGGCACAGTTTGCGCATCATTCGGTGCAACTCCACAACGGGACAGCTCCAACAGACGGCGGACGGCGGGAAAATGGACGTGAAATCTATGTCAACAACAGATTGTGGCTAAATTTTTAATTTAAATTTGGGTCAAAACCGGCCTACATCCGATCGTCTGTGTGAGCACTGTTTTGTGCGTGCCGCGCGTCCAGCGCACGGTGAATTGCGCCGTCGGCTCATTTATCAGCTGCAATTTGAGCGAATTCTCCGCAAACATTTTGGGGTGCATCTGGACAGAATCGATTCGGGAATTGACCGATCGATTGGACTAAAAATTGGCGAACGAACTTTTACTATTTACTATATTGACTCATCTCTTTCGCCCATTTCGATTAGTAATGCGCGCAAAGGACCCACAACACACAAGACATGAACAACTATAATTAATGTCTGCAGGTCTGCACCTCTCATCGCGCAACTTCATTTGTCTAAGACTGGTGGATGTTGTAAAAATGTTAGGCCCTTAAAAAATAATTCGTCTATCCAATATTCAAATTTAAATCATGATACCACTATACAAATATGGAACTCCTTAAATCTGCAGCTTATGCATCATAATCAATGTACTCACTCATCCATCCTCATTTCTCATATTCATCGTTCACTTCGCTCACTTGCCTAAAACCTCAAAAGGTGGTCGTGATATGATGGGCCGTCGGTTCCACAGATCGCCGAAAGAGCGGTACCGGAGATCTAAAAAATAGTAAATTAAAAAAAAACAAATGAAATAAAAAAACAAATGAAATGCCTCCCACCTGTGGTAAGATACCCGCTGGACTGTGGAGACTTGCTGTCGGGGACGACGGGTCAGTTTGCGCCACATTTGGAGGCAGTCGTCGCGAATTGTGCGGTTCATGGTCAGATAAATCAGCGGGGGAATGCCTGAAAATTGTGGATGGGAAAAAGACTGACTTTCAAAGACAGTCAGTCCAAACCATGCGCCTGGGACCAGCCGAATTGCGCTACCTGTATTAAAAGTGAGGTGTTGATTCAATCTCTTCACCGATCCCTTACCACAGCGAGCCATTTGGGGATGACGATGAAGCTGGAGAGGGCATTGCAAGAGGCGGCCATCACATTCATCGAGCTGATCAGCATCACTTGCACGAAAATCTGCGGGAACAGGCATTTGAACTCGTTGTTTCAAATGTTCCAATTGTTCCAACCATTTTGTGGGCCAGGGTGTTCTGTTGGTTCTGCTTGCTCTTGAGCAGAATGCCAATTCCCAGAAGCAGGTAAATCCCGCTCAATCCAAAGATGACGAGCCAGTTGTGCACTGAGAGCACGAACAGTTTGTACTGAAAATGGGCATGGAAAGGAAGTACTAATCTTTATTTATACATCTGATGCCATTTCATCTGCGTAGCCGAAATGGGGGTTGGGCAGCCACATGAAGTAGATGCCGTTGAAGAAGCCGGCCTTCTCGTAGATGTAATTGTACAGTCCGTACAATATTGGCGGCACCATCCACAGCCAGGTGCGGCGCCCCTTGAACAGCTTGTCGCTGCGTTTTGGTGCCAGAACGTCCACACAACGATTGAATGCGAGCACAAACTCGACGCAAGTCTCGACGAACCAGAGACCTTGGAATTGGGCGAACAGATTGAGTAATGCCTTGGGATTGGGCTCTCACTGAAGGACCAGGTGCCGAGCAGGTACATCAGGTCAGGGTAGGAGCAGTAGACGGCGCCGACCATGCCGAAGAAGCCGGAGAAGATGGAGGGGACGGGCAGCACCAGCAGGTCCAGCACTCCCATCGCGAACATGATCTTGTAGCAGGAGTTCTCCATGTGGCGCCAGATGGCCACCAGACAGGGCACGTACAGCACCTGGTGGACCCCCGACATTGGACTTGTGGACTTGTGAATATTGTTGCCTCCTCAACGACGCCCACAACGCACAGAAGGAGTCCGAACCAGAAGTCCTGGCGCTCTTTGAGCGGGACTTGGTCCACCCGGTAGAAAGAGCAGTTGTACAGCAGCATGAATTCCGCATCACGACGCATGTACAGCTCCATTCTGTTGGAAGCGAAGAATTCGTTTTTCAATTAGAGATGAAAATTTCGGCAAATATTTGATTGTCTTGAAAAATAGCAGCGCTAAATGGCAAATTAACAACTTTAGAGCAGCTGCTGCCAGTCTATCACAACACACTGACGACGGAATGGACGACATTGTGCCATTAATTATAGACCGTGTTTGTCAGGTGGGTGTGACAATGTTTGGGTGGGAAATATAGTTTATTTATGCGCGCAAAAGTGTGAAAGCCGGATCTTGAAAAACTTGGGGCTAATTGTCACTATGATGAGTTTTTGGAATCGGCAGACTCGTCGTGCCATGGCATTCCGATAATTACCTGTATGGGGCGCCATGAGCATGCAGATGAATTGCGTCAACAAAACCTTCCAATTCTTCAGCAGATGTCCGTGCTTTTTCTGCGCAACACTCAATTCGTCTCAATAATAGCCACCCAAGAGGAGGGGGATCTGCCAACGCCTTCATTAAAACTGCCAACTTGGACGTGAATGCCAACGAAAAAAAGATAATCCTTTCTAAATGAGTTTGGCTCGCCATATATTGTACAATCGTCGCCTGTTTACTAAGACCATTGGACTGTACAATGGTGGGCAAACATTCGTATCTGGTGAACCGACGACGGCAGAGATGTGCGTCCCGATGGGGACACAAAATGGGGTACGTCAGAAAGTCATAATCAGAACTCAGAACTCATCAGAGACACGAATACAAATCGGAATCAGCAGGTTGTTGGCTGTGGCTGCCGACGCATTCATCAAAATGACCAACTTGCGCATGAAAACCCAAACAAACGACTTTCACCACAAATAATATTTGCCATTTGAGAGTCTGCATTTCTGCAAACTGCTTCATTTGTCTTGCGAAACTTACAAATTAAATAGTTCACAAAAAGTCAGAAAGTCATCAGAAAGAAAAGATTGTAGTTTGGAGTATAAAATAGTGCCGTTTTGCTTTGCAAAGAATCATCAAATGCTTATGCATTTAATTGGCCAATTTCCGGTATCATCAGTCGCACTCTCAAACGACTGAATGCGTTCATTTGGCCAATTAAAGTGTGTTCATTCTTTCGTTGTCGACATCCCCTTGATTTCGATTGGTGGTTCCTCCATTCGGATTCGGTAGCACAGTGCTGGCTAGCAGATTTCTGCTGATCACTTGGACTGGCGTCACCATCGTCGCATTGGGACCGCCTTTTTGCCTGAACACCTTCAAAAGCCAGTCGAATTCCTTCTTGAACGCATTCCGGTGCTCAGTGCTGAAAATACTCTTTATTTTAATTTTTTGTTTTTGAGTGACCTGGTCAAAAAAATGAGCGGCACTTCCATCGAGGAACTGAGCGAACTCAAGTAGTTGACGATGGTGGTCGGAATTTTCTGTTCAGCCGCCGGAATAGACTCGCGAATGAACATATAGCCGGCGTTCGAGAACAGCCATCCGCCCGTCTGAATGGCCATGATGATGACGATGGTCCGGTAGAGGGCAAACATCGGCACTTGGGACGCTGAAATCATCAATCATCATTCGTTGATAAATTGCCATTAATAGTAATGGGGGAGATTGATTCATTTGGATAATTTGATTGATTATTCGGAGTGTTTTATTTATTTGTTCTAATGACCCCGACTGCTGAATCACTCACATTTCCCCTTTACGGTCATCCACAGCAGTTTGATCAGGATCATAACGTAGGCGAAAATGGTGGCGAAATTGAAGAAGAAGCCGACCAACTCGCCCACCCTCACGGCGGTGGGACCTACCATTTCGGTGAAATCGCAGTGCATCAGACTGGAATTCGGGTCCAATTTTTGGTGCTTAAAACCCAAACAAATTTTACCCATTTGGATTGTCCCAAGTGGTCTTGATCATCCACCAGGCCATGTAGAGCGGCAAAATGTTGGCCAATGCCACCATGACGGGGACGTGGTATTTGGTGTCACCGCGATTTGCGTACCTTAAGCCAAACTTATTAATCACCCTGATGGCTTCTTGAACCCACCAAATCGGGAACAGGATGCTGAGCAGTCGATCCACGCTGATCAGCAGCATCAACGGCTGAATGTACACAGTGGGCAGCAGCAGCCAGCACTCGACGACCAAACACAGCCAGAACGGGACCGTGTGGAAGAACATGAAGATCAGGTAGGGAAAAACGATGATCGTCTTCGAGCACAGACAGCAGCAAGCGTACAAGCCGATCAAGAGGTGGCACCGGCTGGAGCGAAGAGTCCTGAAATGGCAAAATCCTCTTCTGCACATCTATTCTGCATTCCAAACAAATTTTTACATACCTTTTTCATCATTTAAATCGTATTGATTATTTTTATAATCTCGCCCATACTCATACTCGTGGTTAGTTCTTTCTTTCCTTATTCCATTTACCCCTTAATCTATAATCTGTTTCCTCTACTCTAAGTTCTTAACCATCTTTTCTACTTCTAAATCTTCTTTCTTGCTCGGTTCTTCCTCAACATTCCGTCCTATCTATTCCTTTCTGCCCTCTGATTTCTCGTCTCTTTCCCGAAGGTGACTTACTTTGTCCTGAAGGTGACCCAGATCAGCGCGATGAAGAAGACAGTTCCGACCTGGTCCACGAGGACGTTGATGGAGTACAGTGTTTTGGCCAAAGCCAAATTGTCGTTACTGCTCATTTTCAGAGCAAATTATAACTTAAATGTTTGAATGTGCAAATGTGTTACAAAATCTTCAGCATAAATAGTGCCCCGTTGGCAAGACAATTTTTGCAATTTGATTAAATTCAAATGGCAGACGTCTAAAAAATTGGAGGCAGACCGCTGCAGCACTTGATGCCGGCAATCGCTCAAGCCGGCTAAAACGTTTCAAATTGTATCGAAACATTTCCAGTCAATTCGTGCAAATCTTGCGAATCGGCCGCCAGACGCAGAGTACAAACAAACACTGCAATCAAAAGTGTGGATTTCTTGGAAAACGACGAACGGTGATTGGCCGTGAACTGTTGAAGTATATATTAAGAGCACGATATGTCATTGCGTAAGCGCCACCATACTTTTGGACTGCGACACAGTCTGCCACTCGCTTCTCACCAAATTGTGCGTGTGCGTTTGTCAAAGTTACTTCTCATAAGTATTTATAGAGTCGCCTTCACGCGACATATCGTGTGCCCCCACCGCAATCAAAACTTGAGCAGTGTTTCGGGCGCAAAATACCGACTGCCAATCTCGAGGGTATAACTTTGATGTTGTTTAGGACGGGAACAACTTGTACAGAATGATCACATCATCTTCACAATTGGCGTCTTAGGACTCAGGTGGACAAGCGGAATCGATTGACGTACAGCATAATTGGGGTTTGGTTGAATGAAGAATATCTCTCGAACTCGGTCACCGAATTCCATTTTGGTACAATGAGTGCGAAAGTGGTTGTGCATTTTGTGTGGCACATTCTCTCTCAGTCTCAGGCGATCGAGTGGCGGCGTCTGTGACTGCCGGTGCGGCTGCTGGAGGAGCGCAGTTTGTTGCGGCCGGAGCTGGAGCCGCGCAGTGGGGTGGTGCCCTTGTCGTAGACGAAGCAGCCCGGCTCCGCCATCTCCGGCAGCTGCCCATACGCACACCCGTACTGCGGGTTCTCGCACTTGGCGTTCCTTTCTTTGCAATCGAGTTCCTTTTTCGCTCCGCCGCAATATTCCACCATTTCCTCGCGGGTTGCTGCATTGATGCGCAAAATGTGGAATTAGTTCTAACCCTTTTGGTTCTCAAATTAAACTCTGTTTTTATTTCAATTTATTTTTGCCTTTGCTCTGATCACCTCATCAGTCATCTTTGGATCAAGACCGTTTAATGAACTGTTATCATTCTGATCTTTACATGTCATAATTTTGTCGGACTCGGTCTATGTCTGTTTTTGAACTCAACTCATCGACATAAGTCCAAATTTTCACTAAAAACACGTTAGCTTCGCTTTTCTGAAAAAAACATTCTCATTTGGTGCCCAATTGTTCGGCATTCGTGTGCCTAGACCTGCGATTTTACCGTATTTGGTGCCGGACAGCACCACAGGCTCCGCCGGCCGGTGCGCCTGCTTAACGAATTGGCTGCTGCTGTGCTTGGAGGGCGTGCAGCCGGAATCCGCCAGATGAGCGGCCGCCAAAATCAAGGCGGCCAAACAGGAGAACTTGTTGAGTGAATGCATTTGCTCTGCTAAAATATATTCGAATTGGAAATAATAATTAGGTAATTATATTTCTCTAAAAAATGAATGGCATTTGCGCTTTGGTTTGCTCTTATTTTTAAAGAATGCAAAATCAATTTGCTTGTTTTGCAAAAATGCATAATTCCCTTGTCACAATGGTGCGTCCGTGCGACTCTCTCCGCCCAAAGATGGATGCCCAGTTCGATTTTTATCGTTTTCCGGTCCTCAAGCCTATTCAATTGCAAAAAACTCGCGCATATTCTTCGAAAACAACTTTTGAATTGTGTGAAAATAAAAGAGTAAAAAGTTAGAGAGGAGAGTTTATGGCATAAATAAAATACCAAAAAATGTTATTCGCCTTCTATCTTCCATAAATCCATTGAAAAATGTGATTTTGTTTCAAATTTTAAAAGCCCAAACATTTGCCCCAGTGTCCAAATGGGCAAATTATCGACTGTTTTCGAACGGTGACCAAGATCACATCCGCCCAATGTTTTTTGTTTTTGCACATTTTTGGTCAATTCACTTGCCTCCACCAACTTAAGCTACGTTTACAATGCTGCGATAAAGTGACGAGTGGTGAGATAAACTCGACACTTTTCCTCACCACATTGTGAACACTCTGCGATAAAGTGGTGTTTGACGAGGGATGTGATATAGTGACGAGATATCTCACCACTCACCACTCGTCACTCATCGATGTTTAGAATGGAGCGATGGTGAGGAAAAGTGGCGCAATATCGCATCACTCGTCACATTGAACCGCTTGAACAAGCATCTGCCATGATCAACCGAAGAGGTGCAAACAATCATCCAGTTCTAGCCGCCAACGTACGCGAGAGATTAGTTCAATATTTCAGTGGAGAAGGCGCCGTAGAATGGCAGGACAATCATTTATGATCATTTCTCAATTTTTCGAGTATTGTTTTTTTCACGATTTTGTTTTTATAATAATTGATAAATAAACAAAGTAATAATTCAAGTTTGAGATATTGCATGCATATAAACACTTGATGAGGAAAAGTGGCGAGGGATGAACTGGTGAGAATTCTCGGGAGTTTTCCTCATCACTTTTCAAAATCGTGTTTACAACCAAAAATCGGAATGGTGAGGAAAACTGCCGAGATATCGCATCACTCACCACTCGTCACTTTATCGCAGCATTGTAAACGTAGCTTTAGGCACCACTCATTCTCGCCATGCTAATTAGTACGCGAAAAAATAAAATACTTGTAATAAATGAATTGTATATTTTGGAATTGAGGAAATTGACTTTTAGCCCCAAATATTGGCTAATCGAAGAATTTTTCCTATATGAAGTATGGACAACCCATAACTATAGGTTAAGAATTTGGTTTTTCCAGCTCCACAGTTATCCGTCCATTTGCCATCGATTTCTCAGTAATAATAAGGTAATAACCAACTTAAAACGTTAAAACGCTCTTTTACAAGCTCACAACACATCCCAGGTGCTCCCTTTTGCACCAAATTTCTGTCAGGTCTCTGTCCTAGTCGTGCCTCATTTCAGCGAATAATGCGTTTGTTTATCCTCATTCCTCATTTCTATCATCATTAGTAGGTATAGGTAGAGTCTCTTTTTCCAAAGTATTAATATTTGCCATTGCCCGTTTCCATCTCCCATGGTTACACCAAAAGCCAAAACCAAAAGCAATTATTTCTCATCCGTGGTTCTTTCTAATTAAACGACCGGTTTGGCCCAATCCCATGGACAAATGCCAACTAAGGGCCGGCAAAAAAAGATTTCTGTCATGGCGAGAGAAAAAGAAATGAAAAGACAGTTTCTGCAATTCATGTATATCTGCTCTTGAAAGTCCGATTTTTGAATTTGGCATTTGGCGTTATGTCAATTTTTGCGAGGAAGAACCACCAACTAACTGGCAAATTGGGATTGGGACAGATTTGCGTTTTTTCGCTTCCCCAAAATCAATGCATGCGTAATAATTGGGAGTACCGAATCGAGGGAATCAGTTTCGTTAAGCTCACACAATTAGTAACAATATAGTGGCTCTTCTGACAAATGTATTATTTATATTTTATTTTTCGGCAGAGAAAAATTAAATGGTCAAAACGTGCAGAGTGTGTGGCCGCAGCGGGTCATCGGTCACCAGGTGCTACAACGCGTTCAGCTGCGGAGGTGCAAGAACAAAATGGACTCTGTCCCACTCACATTGACCCCATTCAGCGTGCGGTAAAAGTGTAGTAGGGGGCCCAAATTTTAAATCGCTCAAATGCTAGCCCAATCGACTTCTCTAGCTTTGAAATGAATAGAAAAGAGCGAAAAAATGGCGCGCTTGCATATTGGACATGTACAAATGTCAACAAATCTTGGTGTGAATTATAAGGTTGCAACCCTGTTATGTACTTCGGTCTTTGAACCGTAAATACGTACAAAGGAATCGAATAATCTTTTATATTTATTTATTCAAAAACGAGATT
>VAHH01000915.1:0-17802 GCA_013357305.1 Radopholus similis | reverse complement strand
TGTGACGTGACTTTGGTGACATCGATTTCCCAAATGTCACTGTCACTGTCACTTTAGCGAAAAGTGATGTGACTCAAACACTGGTTAATTGTTATTTGGACTTGGAAAATAAAGATTTGTGATTGTTAGATTGTAATTGAGTATTAATACATTGTAGTAGTAAGTGAGTATTGTCTTTATTAGCATTAGTCTTATTTCATCGATCGTGACCCCCAACTCCAATTATATAATAATAATAAGAGGCGCCACAAGGCTCTTTTTCGTCAGAGAGGTTAACCCACAACTGCACTTTAGCTAATAGTTATTGCTTATTGCCCATTTGGGGCCGATGTTCCCGATTTTGTTTGCTTTCAGGTTTCAGCCCATATTTGCACGCCCACTAACCACCATGAACATGGACTTGACGTAGTCGAGTGCTGCCGTGTAGATGGCGCCCTCGTCCATGTCAGCGGTGATTTTGCCTGACGTAGCATAATTATTGCCCATTCGCCTTGTCCGATGCCCGAACGCCCATCAAGTTGGCATTTCGGTGCCAGGGAATGTTATGGGCAAAAACACAAAATTACTCCTCTTCAAACGTCCGACCAAGAGCCATAATTTGGCCAATGCCAATTGTTGGGTTAGTCGGAAACCGAACAGCAGACCATTGGAGGGCCCAAAAATGGCTTGAGAAAACTGTGTGATTGGGATTTTTGGGCAAATTTTGGTACAAAGGTTCACACTGTAAATTTTCAAATCTGTTCAGATCTGTCTCTGATTAAAGCTCTACAAATTCAAATGATTTTTGAGACTCTGATCTGATCAGATTAATCTATTACAATAGTTGATGATGGCACTTTGATGTGATTGGACGGAATTTGATCTGATCCAATCTGACATGCCTCTAGCTCATCTGAGTTAAGAATCTGACTTTTAGGCGTTCTCTTCTCTGTGAGAGAATTTTTTCAACTTGGGGTCATTTGTTCGGTCAATGGGGAGCTGAATGGGCTATTTGAGAGAGGACAACACTTTAGGCTTTCCAGCGGTTCATTTAAGCAATTTTCTTTGAACCCAATTATGGCTCTTAAAAGCATTGGCACCAAAATGCTCTCTTAGTAGTACACCAATCGATAACAATACCTTCGAAGGCCATTTGGTATTTCTGGAGCGGCTCATAGCGCAGCTTCTTGGCGAAAATGTCCGTTTTGTTCAGGAACATCATGAAGGAGGAGGAGCGCAAAAACTTGTTCCTGTAGATGGTCTTGAACAGCTCGATGGTGTCGGCCAGTTGGTTCTGTGAAGCAAAATCATAAAAAGCGATAGGTTAACTTTTGGTGTCAAAAATGAGTTCGACAAATAAAGATCATTTTTCATTTTTGACGCCAAAATGAAATTCAAGAACCAATGTCTCTCATTTCAAATCCAATGTTTTGGAGCAATCAATTAAAATGCGAGTGGATTAATTCGCTACCAAAATTGGGTTGAAAAAGCTACCAAATGCATGTTTCTTAAACCCAAATAGTGCCTCCACCAAGGACAGCAGTAAATAGCTGATTCGAAGCGTCTCTCTAAGAGCTGAATGGAATGGTACCAAAATTAGGCCGATCTGACCATTCTGAACAAAGTTATGAGGCGTCAAATATTGAAACATTTGGTGGCTTTTTCAATGCCACTTTTGGCGGCGAATTAATAAACGAATTCAAAAGTGAACGACGGTCCAGTTGCCCCCCAACTTACAACTTTGGCGTCCTCCTCCATCTGCAGATTGTAGCAGGACAGCGAGACAATGAACAAAATGGCTGAGACGCCTTCTGCAAAAGAACAAAAATTGATGCAATTGAATTTGGGCCTTGCAATTACCAAAACAGTGTATCCACTTGCGTCGCTCTGTCCTTTGGCCGCCCACATCAATCAACCTGTTAACAGAAACATAGTAAATGAATTAAACAAAGTGAACGCAAAATTTAATTTATAAATTTGTGGAATAAGCTTTGAATTATAATTTTTATATATGAGTAATTTGATGTCTAAGCCAATTTAAAATATATTTAAATTACTTAATTTGATATTTAGTCTGTGACTAGGGTGTATCAAATTATTTTTGAATTTATTAGAAAAATTTGAATTATAAATCATTTTTAATTCCTTAAGGATGAGAGAAGAAAATAAAAAAAACCAAGAAAACCTTAAACCATTTTTGCACCTGATTGTGAATTCGCGGAAACCGAAGATGATCTCATAGATGCCTTTGGTGGAAACGCGCGCGTGGATGATGTCGTCCGTGATCGGCACATATTCCGGGCGTAGGATGCGCTCCGCGTGAGTCAACAAACTGAATGGGTTTTAAGCTAAAAATGTCGAAATGTGAATCTAATCAATTTTTTGAACCCCCTTTGTTATAATCTGGACCAGATCTGATCACTTCAAATTCCAAATTTCGACTACTCCTCAATGCGGCGCTTTTCGTTTTTAAACATTTTTTTGAATGTTAAAATTTAATCAACAAAAAAGTGGAATTATTTACCTATATTTTAGTTTCCTTTAGTCCCCTATTGTCCTCGGGTCTTCACATATCTCAAGAGATGACCGACCATTCATCAATTCAGCTTCTGACAAGCTTAAAGTTTGGCAAAGTTATGACCAATAGGTTGATAAAAGCGTCATTTTTGAAGTTTTTTGACCTTAGCTTGGCCAAAAATGGATCAATCGAAAAGCGGTTTTTGGCTTAATTGTTGCTAATTCAAAGATACATCTGATGATGGCCGTCGCCAAGATGGGCGTGTGCTAACTGATCAGATCACCACTTTCTAAGCAATCTTGACCCTGATTGCAATTATCCGCCTTCCTGCACCCAAAGAGTGCCCCCGCATCCGAGAACTGACTATTCCGTGTTGTCCGGCGTGTAGAAGGCGGTGAGGCTCTGGCACGCGCTTTGGACGGATGCGAAGCGCAAAAACTTGAGCGCCAACTCGACCAACTCGTCGCCGTCGCCCAGACCCAGGAACTGGCCGTAGTAGGAGTCCGCGAACATTTCGACCATTTCCCGCTCTTCGGGCGGAACGGGAATTTGCAGCTTGTAAATGCCCTGAACAGGGCGTGTGCGTTTTGTCATATTTTTCGATGGCTCTTAAACCTTGGCAATGTGGCCAAACAGATCGATGAAATTGGAGTGCACCATGTACCTAAAAATGGTCATATTGTCTGACTCTGACATAGTCAATATTTCCATATCAAGTTTGTTGGCAGTTTTGGAAAACAAACAATTAGTACATTTTTGACATCAAAATTAGTCAACTTTTCAAGGCAAGAATTGTCGACATTTTGTCAATTTTTTAATAACAAGGTTTGTCGACATTTAGGGAATTCAGATTCAGACATTTTTCAACCAAAAGTTGTCGTTGTGGACATTATAAATTTAGACACCAAGATTTATCTGATTTATTTGTGACTATTTTGTCAACCTTTTCGTGCCAAGATTTCTTGTTTGGATGTACCTGTTAGCATTTCTAAAATTGCATTCTAAATATGAATTTGTCGATATTCATCGGCATTCGTGTGTGATGAATTTGACACCAATTTGACAATCCATGATCCCAAATGCCTTATTTTTACTTGTAGTGGATCCTCTCGCCCGTGCTGAAGCCTTCCGTGTGCAGAATCCTGCATTGGGGCATTTATAAATAAATGAGTTGCGTCCATTTGCCAAGCGCACCTCATCTGTTTGGCCACAGTGCTCTTTCCGGAGTCGGAGGCGCCCAGCAGCAGCACTTTCAGCGACTTCAGGTTCGCCTCGGCCTCGCGCCGCAACTCATTGTCGATCAGTTTGCTCTGTAAACCAAACGGACTCAATGGCCTAAATCTATTAAAATCAATCAAAATGTTCAATGGCTTAAAACTATTAAAATCTATCAAAATGTTCAATGGCTTTAAACTATAAAATCAATCAAAACGTTGGCCATAAAGACTTAAAGAAGGCACGTAAAAAAATGGCTTTGATCAATCCCCAGATTCATTGATTGTACATAACAATCAGATCATCACAATTTTCACTCCCCAATTTTGTGAATTTCAAATTCTCATATCAAAGATGCAAATTTGTTCATAGAAATGTTCAGGCAATATGCCAATCAGATTTATTTGCAAGATCCGACTCCAAGTGATATAATCGGGATTGATGCTTAAGCTACGTGTGCTCAAAGTATAACTAACTAATCAAAGAGCCAAATTGTTGTCCAAAGTCTTGGCTTAGATTGCTGATAGTAAAGTGCTATTTTAAATACATATTTTGGATCCAAATCCAGATCTGGTTGATATGTTTGTGGAAGTGTTTGTGGATTGACTGACCCGCTCCGTTTGCACTTTCTCCATGGCGAACACGGGCAGTCGGCTCGCCTCGGGCGGTGAGTTCTCGCTGTACACACGCCGCTGTGGAAACGACGGCTGTTGCTGATTGCAGCACACGGCGGCACTGGTCGTCCCAATTGCGGCGCCCATTCGTGTGCGTTTTGCGCGTTGTGTGTGTGTGTGGGGCGTATTCAGTCTTCTCGAGAGTCTCGAGAAGACGCGTCAGGTTTTGCGGTGACTTTGCCCTTTGCGCAGTCCCTCTTGCCTTTTGGCTGTTCCTCGTCAGAGCCTTGCCCAGAGCCTTGCCCAATGTGTGATTTGATGCGCCGCGCCTCAACCGCTGCCGCTCTCAGGCGCTCACTAATTGGCGCGTTCTCGTTATTTCCAAATGCCGTGTGTGTGCTCCTCTCGTTGGCTGCTTTTTGCCCCTGTGCGCGGGCGATATGTGCCAAATTGGCGGGTCCTCTGAGCACAAAGTATACACATTAATAATTATATTATCTATGATGAACAGCAGCACATTGCACACTCGTTGAGTGTGTGATAAAACATAAAACACGCGTAATCACGTAATCAGGGCTTTCCAATGGCATCAAATCCAAAATTTTAGCTTACGCTTTTTAGCTCGCGTGACTAGCCCGCGTGACTTGAAACGTTGAAACCGACAAATCTTGTAACGGGAACTTTCCTGGTCTACACGCACTTTAAAAATTGAAACAGGGACAAAGTGGCAATTTTTTTCATTGGCCATCTAGCCAAAAAATAAATAGAAATGGAATTTCACTTTCTCGGGTTTTAGGCAAATAAAATGTGACGTTTCTAGCCTATTGACGAGCAAACGCAAATCATGGAGACGCAACAAAATGGCTTCGAGCAAAAATTCGATCTTGGCCAATGACGTCTCTGTTGGCATTTGGATAATTTGTCAAAGTCGGCATGCATTTTTATTGTATCTGGAGGGGTACCTAGTCGTCTAATGTCAAGAGCAACCCTCAGATGCATGACATTTGAAATGTTACTAGGTATTTACTAGTACCAAAATGTATTCGTTTTTGGCTTAATGTTTGGACGCAGAGGTGGGGAAGGTTTCAGCGCAGAACGCTTCATTGCCAGAGACTTTTTGATGGAACATACCGTATTTCCTTTATTTGAAACCCCCCCCCCTTTTTTTGAAGCCCCCCCCTCTATTTGAAGCCCCCTTTGGAAAGGGGTTGAAAAATAGAAGCCCCGGGGCTTCAATTAAAGGAAATACGGTAACTGGACAAGGAACAAAGCTAGAACAGAGTTCTTGCACTCATTGGATAGACCAATGAAAACTCTACAAAAATTCTGTTAAGCCTAAATTGCTTGGTCCAGCTTTGAACAAGTTATGGCCAAAAACTAAGAAATGACAGATTTTTCCAAACATTTGGCCATAACTTGGCAAATGCTGGGACAATCGGGGAATTGAATAGACAATAAACCATTGGATAGAGCACACTTTGACTTTCCATTGAAATCTCATTCACTTTGGATGCTCTATAAAAATGGTGCCAAAACTGAATTGTATATCTCGACTTGCCTCTAAGCATTACAGATTTGGTGCGAATGCCTGATTTGCTGATTTGTGATTTATTTGTTTATCCGTTTGACAAGAGAATCTGCTGAGTGATGGGCTGTGGAAAAGCAAAAAGAGGGAAGGAAAGGTGCACGCTCAAAAGCTCAAAACAATATGCCAAGCCTTTCAAAACTTCAATACCGATCTTTTGGGCAGTTCGCAAAAAGTCCATCACATCCACACATCCACAGTCCACGAATGTTAACTTGGGGAGGGGGGAAGCAGCAAAATTTTGGACTAAATAATTGGCTGTGTGAGCATAGCGGCACTGGCAGGACTTGCGTCGACGCAAACACCAATTTGTACTTTGCCTGCCCTGGCGGCGCCCAATCAACGGCCGGATCTTTATTTCCGTTTTCTGTCGAAAACATCTCACTCCTCCAACGGATGGATGTTTTTTTGCACACCCATGGAATGGAAGAAGAGAGTGTCTTTGAGAAATATTTTGCAAAATTTGCATTGGCTCTCAAATTTAAAAATGAAAATAAATCAAAAGATTAGACCGGATCTTGATTTTGATTTAAAAAAAACTGACAATTTTATTGATTTGTGATTGATGTGTCAATGATCGATTTGTTTGAATGCTGGCAAATTTCGTGGCGCCACCCCAAATTGAATCAAACGACTACATGATCACAGTCCATAGTAAGTGGCTAAATGAAACGAGACAAAAAATTGAGTTACCTTTGACAATGAAAAGGCAATTTACTTTATTTATAATTTGATCACAATTTTTCAACGGAAATGCAAATGAACTTACTTCACATGTGTCAAATGAAAATATTTCTGTTTTACCTAAAAAGGAGGACGCGAAAACCGAAAAGCCATTGAAAGCATTTAGCCGGCACTTTTTAGTGGTGGAATTGTTTGCGAACCAAAGTCTCGGTTGTGTCCTTGTGTGCGGGGCAAGCATAAATTATTAAATGGGGGGAGAATGAGAATGTGCTACGCAACGCGAGGACTCAGTGTGGACTTGTCGCGTAGTTAGGGAATATGAGCAGTCATTGCCTCGCAAACATTGCAGCTCAAGTGAGATCTTGGTGTTATTGAATAAAGCTAGAGGGAATGGTTAATAAAAAATTATTAGAGAAGCAAATTGATTGAATTGATTGGCCTATACTTTTGGGCCAATCTTAGGCCAAGTTTTGAAGAAAATTATTGGCCTTAATGGGAAATTAATAGCCCATATTTTGTCTAATTATAATTATTGGCCTTTTGTCAAGATGTGAATCGTGAATAAGCAAATAGATTTGAGCGCTTATTTGGCCAAGTTATGGACAGATTATGGCCAAAAATAGTCGTGTTTTTCAATATTTGGTATTGACTGGTTCTTTATGGCCGAAAACGCAAAAACTGAAAATTTGCGATTTTTCAAACATTTGGCCATAACTTGGCCGAATTACTTTGTCAGCAGAGAACTTAAACAGGACATTGAATAGAGCTGCCTTTAGCTCCCAGATGACATCAAATTCAAATTTTTATCATTGCTTTTTGTGAAGTTATGGCTCATCAAATTGGCTGCTAGCTCTAGTGGCGTAGTGGAGCATCTTTCGGCGCACAAAATGCCTTCGCAATGCACAATTAGATGGCGCAAATAAATATTTTTCGCGTGTGCCCGAGCACCCAGAGAAGTTTGTCTCACGTCGCGTCAAAAAAATGCGTCAATACTATTATGTATGAGTGAATTGTGAATGAGAGGCGCTGCCGAGTGCCGCGACAGGCGAATGGCACAAGCGAAAGAAAGCGGCACTGCTGCGCTGTGTGACGAGATTTATTTAATTATGGTCGGTAAGGAGAATGATGGGGAATGGACGCAGAAAAATGAATGAATGAGAACGTCTGGGTAATTGGCTGTTGGTGTTGAAAACTTGAAAATGGCATGTGATTTTGTGATTTGTGGAGAAAGGAGGCGGAATGGCACAGTTCAGCGCCGAAGGTTTCAGCGCCAGACTTTTTGAGGGGCCATAACTCAGCCAAATTTAAGGCTAAGAAAGTGAAAGAGATATTATTGGAAAGCTCAAAGTGTGCCCTATCCATTGGTCTATTCAACTCTCCGATTGTTCCAGCATTGGCCAAGTTATGGCCAAATGTTTGGAAAAATCGGCGCCAATTCCCGAGTGTTTTTGGCCATAACTTGTACCCAAAGCTGGACCAAGCAATTCAGGTTTGGCACCACATTTTGTTGGGCTTCCATTGTCCATCCAATAAGTCCAAGAACTTTGTTTTGGCTTCATTCATTGTCCAGTTATGTTCCTTCAACCTCTGACAATGAAGCGTTCGCACTGAAAATGACAAGTGGAAACACAAAAAGGTCGTCAAGAAAATTGTGGAATTACGTATTATAAATAGACTGGATCATTCTGGACAAAGTTATGAAGGCAATTCCCTTTTGGGGCTGATTAACTTTATGCACTTTTTACATATTTTTTATTTTCAATTTGAATTTTGACACGCGAAATGCACACTTTAGAGAAAAAGGCGCGTTTGCGCAGACAAATGGAACGCGCGTCGAATTGTAGCGCAATGCACGCGGCGGATTGGCCACCGACCAAGTGCGTGGGAGAATCCAATCAAAATGATGTGCGAAAATGCGTGAACTGTCCAAAATTTTTGAATACAAGTCGATAATTAGAGAACAGAAGAGATCAGATCAATGTTGTTTTGGAAGCTTATTGGCCATAACTTAGCCAAATGTGGATCAATCAAAAGACATTTTTTTTGGGACATTTGTTGCTCGTTCAAAGCTCCATACATACACACTTTGGCATCTTATTTTCACTGGCGTATTGGTGCACGTTTTCTTATGACTTTTTTGACGCGATAAGAAAAGCTGCGGCCATATAAATGAATTTTTTTGCAGTACCCAGTGCCAGCAGTGTCGATGAAAAGGTTTAATCTAAAAGTTTAAAAAACATATTTTTTTTATTTTTTTCAATTTCCATTATTTACGGAATCAATCCAAGGAAAATTGCGCCAATTGTGATCCAGGCAGAATGAGCCGAAGAAGGGGCAAAGTCACCAAATCCTGAAAAATGTACAACAGGCATGTTTAGTACAATTTTTATTCGAATATTTTTTTCTGAATTATGGTATTTTTTAAAATAAATTTTCAAATGGGTAAGCCTAAAATGATCCAGGCATATCGACTGATTAGATTGGTTTTGTGATCCGTGTTTTAATCAATGTTAATTTCCTCAAAAATGATTGAAATTCCACTCGCGTTGATTTGGCCTACCGATGCAAAAGAACGAGGAGAACACAAAATAGGCCGAGTCCAGCCAGTCCCATCCCTCCATTTGTCGATAGAGGGCAGCAGTCGCAGCGCAAAAGAGCGCAAACAACGCTGCGTGCAAAGCATACAAGTAGGCTGTCCGATCATCTGAAGCAGACATTCACATCTGGTCTCGTTATGTGGCTCATCTAATTAGTATTAGGTAAAGATTGATTCGCTACCAAAAGTGGCATTGAAAAAGCTACCAAATGTTTGCATGAATATTTGACGCTGAATAACTTTGTTCAGAATGGTCAGATCGGCCTAATTTTGGTACCATTCCATTCAGCTCTTAGAGAGACGCTTCGAATCAGCTATTTACTGCTATCCTTGGTGGGGGCACTATTTGGGTTTAAGAAACATGCATTTGGTAGCTTTTTCAACCCAATTTTGGTAGCGAATTAATCCATTCGCATTAGGTAATTCAATGCATTTCAACTTTTATTTGTTGGAGCGAATAAACGTTACTTGGGCGGACTGAGATGTATGAGTCGATTGCTTCATTGTAGTTGACAGACACGCGTGGTGAATCTTGTTGAACAGCTAAAATTGTAATTCTTATGCCCATTTTCCATTGCTTTTTGAGACACTTATTTAGGCAAAAATATTCCTTCACAAATTGGAAAAAGCAACTGGAAATTGCCAAAATTGGATTTTTTTAACCATTTTTCTGTGCTGCTGGAGGCTTGATGACAATACAGCGCACTCTCGGCATGTGCATCGCCAGTGCTTGGACAACAATAGAATAGAATATGGCCAAATCGGCAATAAGTATGAAAAACAGAGGAATGCCAAAAATGGCGAACAGCTGCGAGAGCACTTTGCCCAATGGGGTCAACGGCACCATGTGGCCATAGCCTGCAAAATTGGGAGTCATAAGTCAAACGAAAATTGGCCCAGATGAGAGACCGATCCGGGCGATCAGAGAGGTGGCGAACAAAAAAGAGTTTGGCACAGTCCACACGGCGGTTGTGGAAGTGTTTTCCGGTGCCGTTTCCACCGGAAGGGGCACTCCCGCGCGTCCCTTTGCCCAGCCCAGGCGCATCAACTGCACTTCCAGCGCCCGAATGCGTGCCTCCAAATCGGCCGATGGACGATGCTGCTCGGGCACCACAATTAGTGCCACAAATTCTGCGTGGACACGCTCAATTTGCGCCCGCAACTTGGCATCTTGCTGAAACGGGCTAAGTCAAATTCAGAATCAAATATCAAATTTAGAATAAAACATTAGAAAACAACCTGTGATTTTGGTTAAAATCTTAAAATCATTCTGCACAATTTCATTGCCACAAAGGTTAGCGGAAACCGGTATTCACTAATCATCCTCACCTCTCGTTCATGGTCACTCTCGGCCCATTGCATAGTGAAGGCGATCAGTGCAATGAAAGCACACGTGAAAAGCAAAAGGTTGATGTGGGGAACGCTTAGTCTGAGCCCTTTTATCCACTTTTTTGGCGGCTTCAATTCTTCTTCCATTGTGACTGAAAATAAAGAATAAGAAGAGTCGATCAGTGTCTGTTCAATTTTCATCATTTTCAGTTGATTGAAATTAAGTATGTGGAATTGGATTCCTTTTTCAATAAAACAATTTTTTGTCTGATCTATGATCAATTGAGTTCATTTTTAAATTCGCTGTTCAGGTAGTATACAGAAGTCGAGAGTCTTGCCTCACAAATTGTAAAGGTTTACCATTTTGAATCACAATTTTTAGAGCGCTCTGCAAACAACGAACTTATCGCTTCAGGATTCGAAACGGCTGATGGGGCTGCCTCCTCCGCTCTGGATAGCCTTGGACCTTCTTCTTCGGAAGAGGAAGAGTGGGATCTGTCCCGGTTAACAGTCATGAATGTGAGAGGCTAAATGAGAAAATTAGATTTTAATTTTGAAAGTTGCAAAAACTAAATGAGAAAAATGGAAAATACCCACAAAACAAAATGAAAATACCCACAAATGAAAATCTTCGCTAAAATCAACAAATCATAGCTCATTCGACTCAGCTCGTCGAGACGCGTCGAATGAGCTATGATTTGCTGATTTTAGTGGAAATTTTCATTTGTGGGTATTTTAATGTTATTTTGTGAGTATTTTAATGCACTGCTAAAACTAAATACTTTAGATAAAAGAATAATATTTGTTGGACGACAAATACATTTTTTAGATGTCAAAATATATTTTTGGACAACAAACAAAAAATGTTCGAATTTACTTTATATTATACTACTCCGCAGAGGCCAGGGCACTGGCAAAAATGAGCACTGGGGCAGTGGTTGGTTGCCTTCTTTTGCCCCACTCTCTGGGGAATTAATCGATTGACAGAGAGAGACTAGCACATATACATAGCAGGCTAGCTCTGGATGTTGGATGACGGATTGTGTGGAAATGACTGGTGTGTCTCGCAAGTTGGAAGGAAAAGGAATGAATAAGATGCCTGTGCCGGCCAAACCGACCCCATTTAAATTGGCCATAACTTGGCCATTTCTTACCTTCAGAAGCTGTGGTTGGCCAACCTTTGACCAGAATTGAATGCTCTTTCCAGCTGGCAAGAAATTGGAACTTCGAAATTGCGACCGGATTTCAGTTCATTCGAAAGAGTCACATATTACCTTATTACTCATTATTATTTATTATTAGTGCATTGAATGCAACTCCCGGATTGAGTTGAAATCGAAGCTCCAAATGGTTTTTTAATTTTACAGATGAAACATGATTCCCAAAAAGTCAAAATCTCTTGTTAATAATACATTGGAGTATAGATGCAAAGATTTGAGGTAAATAATTTGCGAGGTTAATTTTGGGGTTTTGGGTTTAGGCCATAAAATTGAGAATTGACTATAAAAGGGCATTTTTAAATTTCTATTCCGAATCCGACGAGTCCGGGTATTGTGGGCGGCGGATGCTATTTTGTCGCTTGGGCACAATCTTTGCTGCAATGCGTTCAATGAAGCAGTAGGAATAATGAATTTTTCGAAGGTATTCGGTGCCAGCGACGTCAATGAAACACGTTAATCTGAAAAATAAAAATGGCAAATTTTTCACAAATTCCCAATATTTACGGTGTCAATCCAAGGAAAATTGCGCCAATTGTGGTCCAAGCAGAGTGCGCCGAAGAAGGGGCAAAGTCACCAAATCCTGAACACACAGCGTTCGTTGCACAATGCTTTGATTTTGAATCCATGTTTTTTAATTTTTTGAAAACATCACATTTTCTATTATTGGCCTCTGGGGTAGACCCAGAATCTCCAAACCCAGCTAAAACAACCAAATTGGATTCACGTTAGGCTTAGACGTAAGCTATGCTTAAAATTCAGCTAAGCTAAGCTTGCCTAGTTTATGCTAAAATAATCAGCTTGACTTCAGGTTATGCTTAGGGCACCAAATGTGAAATTTTCTTAAATAAATTTGGCCCCAATTTAGGCTAGAAATAGGCTTAAACCTTAGGCTTAGCAGGTTTATGCTTAGCTTAGGCTAGGACAAGCTTATGTTTGCATTGGCTTAGGCTAAAATGCCATGATTGGCTAGACTTTGAGCTTAGAATTAAGCTTAGGCCTGGGCTTCCATGGACTTGTTTAAGCTTAGACCCTTAGACTAAAGATATCCATAACTTTCGTCTGGAACCCAACTGCAAACAAAAAATGGGGAAGTGGGCGAATCCAGTTACCTAAATTTCGACAATAGATCGATTAATAAATCGATAAATCAAAGTATTCATTCGATAGATCATATTTGAAATTTTGAAGACATCCATTTTACCTCTCACCAACCTACCGATGCAAAAGAATGAGGAGAGCACAAAATAGGCCGAGTCCAGCCAGTCCCATCCCTCCATTTGTCGATAGAGGGCAGTCATCGCAGCGCAAAAGAGCGTGAACAAAATTGCGTGCGATGTGTAAAGGTAAGGTTTGCCTAAAATTCAACTTTTGCTGTTTTTAAGAATACACGTTACTTGGGGGGTAAGAGACGTATGAGTCGTAGAAATCTTCACTTAAGTTGATGTTAGACTCGCATGGAGCGTCTTGTTGGACAGCTAAAATTGTATGTAAAATGTAAAATTCCACCAATAAACGCGGAAAATCAATGATTTTTTGGAACAATTGGAAATGGCCATAATTTGAATTTGACCATTTTTCTGTGCCGCAGCTGCCGCTGAGGGATTGACGACAATGGAGCGCACCCTTTGTATGTGCTTCGCCAGTGCTCGCACAAAATCGGAGTAGAATTTGGCCAAATCGGCGATGAGTATGAGAAACAGGGTAATGCCAAAAATGGCGAACAGCTGCGAGAGCACTTTGCCCAATGGGGTCAACGGCACCATGTGGCCATAGCCTGCAAAATTGGGAGTCATAAGTCAAACGAAAATTGGCCCAGATGAGAGACCGATCCGGGCGATCAGAGAGGTGGCGAACAAAAAAGAGTTTGGCACAGTCCACACGGCGGTTGTGGAAGTGTTTTCCGGTGCCGTTTCCACCGGAAGGGGCACTCCCGCGCGTCCCTTTGCCCAGCCCAGGCGCATCAACTGCACTTCCAGCGCCCGAATGCGTGCCTCCAAATCAGCCGATGGACGCTGCTGCTCGGGCACAATTAGTGCCACAAATTCTGCGTGGACACGCTCAATTTGCGCCCGCAACTTGGCATCTTGCTGAAATGAGGAAGCCAAAGCTTTAAGCTAAGCTAGCTTAGGCATTAAACTTAAGTTTTAATCTGAGCTGTAGGCTCTTAAGTTAAGCAAGTTAGCTTAAGCTTAAAACTTAAATTCTAAGCTAAACTAGCTTATGCTCTAAACTTAGTTTCTAAACTAAGCTAGCATAGTCTTTAAACTAAAGTTAAGCTAAACTAAGTAAACTCTGTTGAAGTTAAGCTAAACTAAGTAAACTCTGTTGAAGTTAAGCTAATATTAACGGTGGCCCGAATGAGGGGAACCGAATATCCTAGTACCTATTACACTTATTCACCATTGTGGAGAGTCAATCCCACCTCTCGCTCGTTGTCGCTCTCCGCCCATTGCATTGAGAAGGCAACCAACGCAATGAAAGCCCACGTCAAAAGCAAAAGGCCGATGTGTGGCAACATGCACTTGAGCAATTTACAACATTTGTTTAGTGGCTTAGATGTGCGCTTTTCCACCATCTTGTACATGCGAGTGAATAGATGTTCACCATTATCGATCTGTGAATTAAAAGTGAAAATTGGTTTCAATTAAAAATTGAAAATAAATATAAATTTAAACTATTGTTAAATGATTACTGGATTCTCATGGCCACCATCATCTCTCTTCTCCGCCGGGTAACGTTCTTCCCTTGTGGCTGAATAAAAATATTTAAAAAATTTTTCTAGTAATTAAAAATTCTTTTTGTTATTTATCTGTAAACATTGAAGTTTAAAGTTCTGCCTAATTAAGCGATAAAAATGATTCATAATTTTCAAAATTTTTTCAAACGATTTGAAAACAACCAACTGGTGGCTGGAAGCAAAACGGATGATGAGCTCGACGTCGTACTCAATGCGAATGCACTTTCTCAATTACAAAAATTATTCAAAAAAAATAAAATGTCCTAAAAACAAAACCACATAAATTTTAAATTAAATAATAAGCTCTAGAAACACAACCAACTTTCCGCTTTGGGAATCCAAACCGACGATGCCTCTCTGGCCTCTCTGGATTGCCATGGACGGTCCTCAGAGGAAGAGGAGGAGGAGCAGCGGGATCGACTTTGGCCGCTCTGCTGGCTGCCCGGCTCAACCTCCATGGATTCTGGGGTTCGGGTTCGTTCGCGACGACGACTGAGCTCTTCGCTGTCCGATTTAAAATACATGCATAAATAATATCACACTTTTGGCTTCATTATCGAGCAATGGGAAAACACACGCCTGTCCATCAATGGAGTCTAAGGATCTCAAAAATTTAATTTACAGCTTTTTTTTCTCTTAAATACTCTCACTTAAAATGGAATTTCAACTTTGGAGATTCTGATGTGGGGACTTCACTGCTTTTATTCAAATATAGGTAATTGTCGCAGCTAAATAAGATTTTGCATACTGTTTCTCTGTTAAATAGAGAGAAAAGAATGAGAGAGTGTAGAGATATGTTTGTTATGGTTAGAGAAAAAGAGTAAAAGAAGGAGAAGAGACAACATTGGCAGACATGCAGAAGATCTTATTTAGCTAGCTAAAATCAATTTTAGCGGCCAATCTAATTTAGTGGCGTCATAATGGCTTATGAAAATGGATTTGAGAGATTTAAGCGAAAGTTGATGCCTTCCCATGTGTCTGGCCCCAATCGGCTGAGCGGTCTAAAAATTTGGGGGATGTCAATCGATTGGCACTTGGCACAGCAACATTGGTGTGGGTGGGGTGAGGGACAACTGTTTGTGCTGCTCAGTCCTCCTCAGGCCCCCTCACCAAGCGAGATGAGGAAAAAGAAGGAATGTGAAGTGACCTGATTGATGCCTCTGGTATTTGAGATCTGAGTATTTGTTGTGCTCCCTGTTTTGGAGAAAATTCAAATTAAAAGCAGCTCGGCTATTTTCTTCCTATCAATGGGATGACCACCGCTGCCAGCGCTGTCCAAGGCCGGTACTCGTTTGGGCATTTGGAGTAAATGGATTTGTTCGATTTGGGCCAAGTTATGGCCAAAAACTCCAAAATTCCATGATTTTACTCAAACATTTACCCATAACTTGGCCAGTTTTTGGACTATCCGGCGACTGATTAGTCCATTTAATAGAGCACACTTTGAGCTTTCTAATGACATCAGATTCGTATTTTTAGCTCAGGTCTTAACCAAGTTATAGCCTCTCAAAGGCCCCCGTCGCCCAAACGACCAGTTCCGATCCAAGGATTGAGTGCTTTTGATTGCCTTTTGAGTCATATTTGGCAAAAATATTCCTACACATGAATGGAAAAATCTAACAAAATATTAGATACTTTACGACTAATGAATGAGTGGACAAATTGATTTTGGTCCAATTATAGTAAAGTTATGGCAAATAAACGCGAAAAAGCAATTAGTTTTGGAAACGACTGCAAATAGCCATTGACCATTTTTCTGTGGAGCTGAGGGATTGACGACAATGCAGCGCACTCTCGACATGTACAGCACAAGTGCTCGCACAAAATCGGAGTAGCATTTGGCAAAATTGGCAATGAATACGAGAAACAGGGTAATGCCAAAAATGGCGAACAGCTGCGAGAGCACTTTGCCCAATGGGGTCAACGGCACCATGTGGCCATAGCCTGCAAAATTGGGAGTCATAAGTCAAACGAAAATTGGCCCAGATGAGAGACCGATCCGGGCGATCAGAGAGGTGGCGAACAAAAAAGAGTTTGGCACAGTCCACACGGCGGTTGTGGAAGTGTTTTCCGGTGCCGTTTCCACCGGAAGGGGCACTCCCGCGCGTCCCTTTGCCCAGCCCAGGCGCATCAACTGCACTTCCAGCGCCCGAATGCGTGCCTCCAAATCGGCCGATGGACGCTGCTGCTCGGGCACAATTAGTGCCACAAATTCTGCGTGGACACGCTTAATTTGCGCCCGCAGCTTGGCATCTTGCTGAAACGGGGCGAGTCAATTTCAGAATCGCATATTCAGAATCAAATTACGAATGAATCTTAGATAGCAATAAGCTCTAAACTTAAGTTAAGCTAAACCTTAAGCTGAGCTAAACTAATTTATGTTCTAAACTTAACTTCAATCTAAGGTAGCATAGGCTTTAAACTTAAGTTCTAATCTGAGCTAAATGATTCAAATAACCTAACTCACGACTCCAATTAGCCACACTAGGCTTAGACCTTAGACGTAGACTTAACTTGCATAAATAGGTTTTCATTGTTTTTGTCATAAACCGGTAATCATCCTCACCTCTCGTTCATGGTCGCTCTCTGCCCATTGCATTGAGAAGGCGACCAGTGCGATGAATGCGCACATTAAAAGCAAAAGCTTAATGTGCGGCAATATGCGCTTAAGCAATTTGAAGCATTTGTTTGGTGGTGGATTCAAAATTCGATTCAAATCCCTCCAGTCGTCAATCGTAGAAACTTGAGGCAATGGATCATCTTCGACCGGTGCGAACGAAAAAAGTGAAAATCAATTTTTAATATAAATGCATGGTTTCAAAAATTAGAAACCGGTTCTGCCTCGCATTTCTCGTCTTTGTCCGGCTTCCGCTCGTTGCGCTGCTCCTTTGGCGGAGTGACTAGGCAATCACAATTCACGGGCTGGGGCGCAACCGCAAACTGGACGACTCACATACCTGTGGTGCCGCCACCGCCGGAGAAGAGCATTGTTGTTGTTCTGGCTCAACTTGCTGCGATGGTTGGACACAATCAGGGAATACCTTTTGTGCCGTTCCGCTCTCCCTGAAATGGCGGATATGGATGGATCGGCGATGAATTATTAGGAGTTGGGGATGGAGAATGGAATGCGCCATTGTCGAGTGGGAGGGGAATTCCTACGGGCAGAGGGACAGCTAAAACTAAAAATCAAGGCAATCAACCGCTCGCTACTCCCGCCCCTGAACCACAAACAGTTTCGAAACGCTGGTGCACGAAATGTCCCGGCACGAAATGTCCCCCTTCAGAAAATGCACGAAATGTCCCCCTCCGTTCTCCTCAACTTTGG
>VAHH01000914.1:0-17824 GCA_013357305.1 Radopholus similis | reverse complement strand
TATTTGGGACAAACTCTGTTGAAATGCTATAAATTATAAATGTATAAATTATAAAAAGTTTATGTAAATTTTGCATTTGTTATTACGTTATTAGCCTCATTGATTTGTGAATTTACATAAATACTAGGCAACCAGCCTGTTGGAGGAGAAATTGGCGCCACCTCCCAAAATGTCTCGAGGAGTCGATGAGCGTCAAATTAATTGCGCAAACGGGGGAAATTCAATCCCATTCGGCCGTGGATGTCGCTTTTGTTTGCTTTTGCACAATTTTTGGTTCCCTCGGAACAAGATTGGCACCAAAATTGGATTGAAAATACTATTTGCAGTTTGCACCAAATTATTCGATGGGATGGATACACTTTTCTATTCGAAAATGCACACAACTCATATGATAAATTTGCAATCATTTCGTAAAGCCAAATTAAACCATGCTGAAAGATTTCAAAATTTTGGACTTTGCTGGTTTTTGTATTGCTGCCCCGAGAAAGTACTAAATTATTTAACCGGTTTGATAGGTGAAAGCTTTTATGGGTTGAGTCCAAATGGATCAGAAGGCTGGGAAAATCTCCATTTGGGAGTCACCGCGTAAAATTGTTATTTTCCTGAACAGGCAAATGTTGCGTTCAATGCCTTTTTAATAAAAGTTACTTAAAAAAATAAACAAAATTTTGCTAAAAAAATATATAATAGGTCGTCTAATTTCGACCCCAAATTTTTAGATATTTTATCTTTTATGGAGTTAACTTACTTATGATAGTTATAGGTTGCAAGTCACCCCGTAAAATTGTGATCTCAAAATGGTCAGAATAAATATGCGTCCAATCCTTGTGCACTCAAACGAATACAAAGTGCTCAAAACTTTATTTAAAGAAAAACGTCGAATTTTTTGATTTGGTAAAAAAAAGTTGTCATTTTCTACAACAAAAACTCGCCAAGAGAAAATTTTATGGGGTCAAGTCGCAAGATGTGGACTTTGTGCTGTTCACACAACATTGTGATCTATAGATACTTCTACTTTATAATCCATTTTACAACAAAATTTTGAACCGCGGATGCACAGCTTTCTGATATCTGTCCCCTTTTTCTAACAATGAACACTTTTCATCTTGTTCGTTTTGAATGCGCCTTCGATAATTAATTGCCACGGCTAAATGAGTTTGTGAATCCAGTTTTGGTTCATTTCAATTATCCCGCAGAATTGCATTTTTAAACAAAATTTCATTAAATTAGGATCAGAGGCCCCTCTAAGCCGGTCCATCCACTTCCTGGTTGTGGCCTTTTCCGCCGCGCAAAATGCCACAAACGGACCTACAAATCTCCAACCTCGCAAACGGTGGCCCCAGCCTTTTTGGGCTTTAATCAGCTCAACGGGACAGACAATCCGAGAACCGGAACTGGAATTTGGCGCCGTCCAAACAAAATAATCCCGTTTTAAATTTAGAATAAAATTATAAATTCCATTTATAATGTGTTCAACGCACTCTGGAATCGAGTCATTTTTGACATTTGAATGGGCAAAGCCAAATGAGTTTGCACCTCCTTTTCAAAAAGGTTTTTAATTGTCATTTTCAACAAAACTTTGTCATTCTCACTCTACTTAGAAATTAGAATTCTTGACATTGGATTCGCTTTAGAGTTTTCCGAGACAGCTTCAATTTGAACATATGATAAACAAATATTCGTTGGAACGCTTTTACGGGGCGAATGACATTTGTTTTTTCTTTTTTGCACTGGTCTCTCTGTCACAGGAATTACATTTTGTGATTTTTCTACAAACAGAACAATTTCCATCTTTTTTTCGATTTAATTACGCCTTCAACAAATTTATTTATTGCTAACCATAAAAAAATTTTGTGCTCCCGCCGCCATCATGTAAGATTTAAATACAAAATATCATTGCAATAAATATGCATTGTTTGAACCAAGCATTGAACAATTTTATGGAGTCTTTGAAAAAAAGCAAAGCGACCCAAAACATTAAAATACTTTTCACGATCTGCACTTGTAAGTATTTAAAGTCGGATTCAGATCCAACACTGGCTAATAAAATTTCTTTGTTTTTGTGCATTTCACGCCAATCTGCATCTGAAAAAGTCCACGAAGATGCGGCGAATGCGTTGATTCATGAGCGCATAGATCAGAGGGTTGCAAGCGCTGGACGCGAACAGCATCAAATAAGCGATCGGTTGCACCAATGTCTTCCAACTGCCGTTGCAAACTGCATCGGAGGACCAAACCTGGAGTATTTAATATTTAAAATTGGACACTTTTAATGTCGATTTTTACAATTAAAATTAATAACTGAAATATTTACTTGGTGAAGAAGACGTGCATGGTGCGGGAGCGTAAGGATAGCGAACGCACTCACGACAATTACCAGCATTCGGATCAGCTGAATGGAAGAGCGAAAATTGAGTGAACTGGTGATCAGGTGATCACATGGATCAAAGCAATTTAAAATTTTTTAATTAATAGAATATTATTAACAGAGATGATCTCGATCTGTTTTAAAGAGATAAAAGAGGCTAGACACTAGACAATTGCTTGCCCTTTTTCGAGAATCCAGAGTTCGTTGTGCTCGTGCACAATTGAAACTTGGCACGGTGCTTTGCGCGGGCAAATCTCCATTATTTTGCTCGTTCGCAATACCCAAACACGAACGACATGGTCACCATGTTTCTGGTGTTGAACCAGAGGCTAAAATGGATTGATGATTAACGGTGGTGAAACATTTGCGGATCAATGTATAGGCCATTAGACATAGGATAAGCTTAAGTTTAGCTAGCTATAAGCTAGCCTTTGCTTAGGCTTAAACTACTTAAGCCGTTAGCTAAACTAGGCTGCTAAGCCAGGCTTTAGCCTAAGCTTAAGCATTGATCCGCAAATGTCGTAGTGCCATGATTAACAAGAGAGGAAGGCATAGAAATTGCAAAATATTTTTTTGCAGATTCAACCGTTCAAAAATCAAGTCGTGCCGAGCCAGAAGTGTGGAGCAACCAAATCCCGGCAAACCTTGAATGAAATTTCAGACTCTGGGCACTTTGTGCGTCATCTCAACGTTTTTAATCCCGATTTCGGAGTTCTAATGGGATGTGCATTGCTGTGGTGAAGTAGGGAAGGTTGCCATAAAACGAGATGGTCCAGACACAAATCTGAAAGCGAAGACAGAACCAAATTCCTTCCAACTTTTTGTGTCTTACCACAAAGAAAAGGCGACTTTTAGTTCCGAATCGGGCTGCAAAAAATGCGGGGTGCGCCACGGCAAAGTACCTCTCCACCGAAATGCAAACAAGAATCCAAGTGCTGGTGAAAGACGTAAAATGGAGCACAGTACAATTTGCAAAGGGTACACATCATTTTATTCGATCCTCAATCAGTTCTGATCACATTTATCGATAAGGACTGATCACAATGTGATCATCGGCCTTTCTAAAAAAGTGATTGAAATCACATATTTGATTAATAAGCTCTTAAAGTAAATTGATTCCCCTCCAAAAATTCACCGATTGATCAAATGATTTGATAACCAAAATCGCCTTTTCCGAGTCCCAAAATTTTATAAAACTCATTTCGATCAATTTCCGAGCGATTTCTGATTTTCGGCTGAGGCCATGTTTTTGACCTGATTTTCTATGAATGTGTGGCCAAAGGGAACTTACCGAAGCGCCAATTCCCGTGCTGGGCACCGACCAAATGGCTCGTGTTCTGCAAAATGCAGAATGCCGCCACCAGCAAATCGGCCACTGCCAAATTGGCCAAAAAGAAGTTGGTCGCAGTTCGCAGTGCGCAGCGAGCGATTTGCGCAAATGACGCACAGTGTGGCCAGATTGCCGACCAAACAGATTGCGAAAATGGCAACGTAGACAGCCATCAGTGCAATGCGAATGTGGACGCGGTCTAGCAGCGGATCATCGTTACTGCATTCTTCATCCATTAGAAATGGGCTACCACTGTCGAGATGAAATACATAAAAAAAGGACCCGTTTGAGCGTCCGCTTCAAACAGCAAATACATGGCTTTGCATGTCAAAAGGCCGCGCGACTTTGTCCAATATGGCCAGATCTAGTCTAGTCCCTCTTATATTATTCGTGGGTAATTTCCATACATCTCTTTTACTTATATTTGTGCCGTGGTGGATAGTTTACGTCTGCTTGAACAGACTAAACTGAATAAAATAATTGCAGCGCTCCAATTGTCGCGACGGAGCGAGCAGTGTCTTTCACGAAATTGCGCTCTGCTGCTGCTGGTGGGTGGATGTGCCTTGCGTTTCCGCAAAGTCTGCGCAAATATTTGTGCCATTTTTATTGCGCTATTCATTATACTTAATTATGTCTCACCGCCAAACTTTCATTATTAGATTGATTGTCCTCACAAACAAAATAGGTAATTGTAATAATTAAATTTAATTACGGCTTGTTACTTACTACACAATGCACACTACCACTGCGAATATGTGTTGTTATTGTTGCCCTAATTCGGTACAAGAATTATTTTTCATGAGTTGATTAGATGCAATTGATTTACAAATTTTGCGGATATTTCCTCAATGAAAGCATGATTCGCTAGGTCAAAAAGACGCCAAAAAGACCAAGTAACAATTTTCTATGGGGAGAGGCACAACAAATGTCGTCTCCCAAAGTGACACCACCCCATAAAATTGACGTCAAGCATTTTTGTTTAAATAGTATGTTATTACTTATTAGTAGTTATTATATTTGCCAATGTCACTGAGCACGCCATTCTTTCCCAAAATGTGAACATAAAAATTTTGGTATCACCTCTTTATTTTTTTAACTAACAACAAATTTTGTGCGTAAACTTAGCATGTTTAGAGTGGCAACGATTTTATGGGATGCACTACTGGATCAGCATTACCTCATGCAACTCAAAAAAAAATTTGAAGCCTACATAGCTTATCAAATTTTTTTTACAAAATCAGATTTGCTTGACTTGCCTAATTTTAAGGGGCATTTTGTTCGGCACAATAGAATGAGTTTTAGGTTTTAGAGAAGCAACAGGAATTAATTTTTGTGATTTTTATTTTTCTAACAATGAACAATTTTCATCTTGTTCGTTTTGAATGCGCCTTCGATAATTAATTGCCACGGCTAAATGGGTTTGTGAATTGCCTCTTCTTTCTAGACAATTTTATTTTGCATATTCGGTTGAAATTTTGCCCGGTTTTCGCGACTAATCGAGCTCTTTTTAATGTTCACATTTGCTTTCAGACTTAGCAAACTCACTGGGAAACAATTTTATGGGGCAAGTCAGTGGAAATGGAAGGCAATAGTAAAAGTATATCGGACAACAACTATTCGATGGGTTGCAGAAAATTAATTTTGCTAATTAATCATTCAACATGCGCAACCAAAAGAAATCGAATTTTGTTTATTATTCTATGTATATTACAATTATTTAAAATTCTGATCATGATCATAATTTCATAATACTATATTATTGAATTTAAATTTGAACAAAGTTGCGAATATCCGTTCTGCAGTATTCGGTCAAAAGATTTAGATTTATTTACCAATGTCCTCCCTCCAACAGTTGCCAAATTTTTCCAAATATTGAGTTGAACAAATTAAAAAAGGAAAAAGCAAAATTGTTGTCTCCTCCTTACTCCCAATTTAAATATGGCCTACCCGGTGTTGTCGTTGTTGTGCAGCAGTCCCACAGTTTCCAAAAATTGATACCTGAAAAAGACAATTTTTTAAATTGCGGATAGCATTATGCGTTTGAAAATATTTTATTCAAAGCCATGGTAAGGAGTAAGGAGAGAGAAATCGCTTAAAATGAAATTTGGGGGTTCAAAATAGATTTCGAAAAATTAAAAATTACAATTGTACAATCGTTGTTAAGGCATTTTTGTTTCATTGAGTCACCTCTTGTTTCGATTCTCTGAATTGAATGCTAAGCAGTGGTCCTTGCTGCAGCGTTTGCGTCTCCGGTGCAGTGCGTGTGAATGGACTGGCCCATAGGCCCCACAAAGAAGGGTCGGTGAGCGGCAGGAAATGGCTGCTCTAAAAGGGCGGGCCGAAAATCTCTCTTGTGTGTGGATAGAAAGGTTAGTGGAATTAAATATTCCCGAAGGATTTTTAGTAAAATTTCGCCACAAAGTAATGGATAAAACGTGCATTTTTGTTAATTAAGCCCACTTTGTCCGGCTGCCGTAGTTCTTGTGATGGGCTTGGTGGTGTTCCTCCATCCATTTGCACACGGCGCTGCATTGGTTTTGTCCGGTGTCCGCCTAAAAATCGCAGCGAATTGATTTTAAATTCTACAATTCTTGCTCAATAAAAGGAGGAGACAACAATTTTCATTTTCCTGGTACTGTGGCGATTGGCGACCAGGTAGCAAATTAAGAAATTTTGTTGTTTGCATGTTCTCATTTCATTCCGCATTTGACCTTGTTTTGACGCCCAATAGGCAATAAATAAATTTTTAAAATGTGCGTTTACATATAAGACATAATACATATTGTAATATACGGATGAATAATGTGTTTGATATGCTTGGGGGTTCTTGGTTCTTCGTCATCAATTGGGCAAGGCAAGCAGCAGCATCCAAAAATGGAGCACCCAACAGAGAGAGGAACCAAATGAGAAATGAGAATGGCAGAACCAGGGACGCGCGCCGGACGGACTTAGTCAATCCCACAGCCCCATTCGCCTTTTTTGCCCCATTTCCCATATCTGGGTTCTCGGTCTCACTGAGACCTGTGAACAGAAAAGAGACGCCACCATTGACCTATTAATGCAGGTACGGACATATGTATATGGGATAGTGTTGTTCAGGGATCCCGGTCCCGGAAATCGGGAATTCCCGGTGTTTTTTCGCTCCCGGTCCCGGTCCCGGAATCCGGGATTGACACCCGATCCCGGACCCGGAATTGAAAGTCAATTCCCGGTTTCCGGGAAAAAATACACCCCAAAGAAATGGGTTTTTGGATGGCAGTTAATTATATTTTAAATTTTTTGTAGCCATAATGCCATAATCCAGGGTTTCGATTTTCTTCGCATTCGTTCATTATTTGCTGCTCGCATTTTGATTGACGAGGAAAGAGAGTTACCTAGAATGAGTAGGAACTAGAAATGAAAGGAGGGAGAGATTTGATGATAGTGGCACGGCGGCAATGCTGACTGCTCGCCGCTCGCCAGAGGGGGGGGGGGACTAGAGCACTAGAGGAGTACCATTTTGGACTATGCGCTGAGAAAAGCCCAAAATTTTCGCCTGCGGCGCAGAAAAAGTCTAAAAAATTAACCTGGGCCGACAGAAAAGCCCCAAATTTTTGCCTGCGGCGCATAAAGTTACAGGATATCCAAATATTCGGAAAATAGCAAAGCGGTTTCTCACTCCGCCTCCTTCTTCCGTCGAATCAGAGCGTGTTTTTTCTACACTTGGCGGAGGTATCTGTACAGTTAAACGAAACAAACTGAGCGGAGAACATGCAAAACAACAACTTTTTTTGCACCACCATATGTAAGCAATGATCCGGATCCTGAACCTTAAACCTCAACAGTTGCTCATTTATTTCTTTAAATTGTTTACTTATTATGTTATTACTTATTACTTACATTTTCCTATCTTGAACATTCGCAATTTGCATGATATAAAATTTTCATTTTTATAAAATACAAATCATAAAGATTTTTTCAAATTCCCGGTCATGGTCCCGGAAATTTTAAAAAGCCATTCCCGGTCTCGGTCCCGGTCCCGGAAAAAGATCCGCTACCTGAACAACACTATATGGGAATAGTTCAAATGGTGTTTTCGCTCACCGCCAAATACAATTGCGAGGCGATTTAATTCTCCACCAAAATTGGTTTTGAAAATTGGCACGGAATTGACCCTTTCCCCATCTCCGTTATGGCTTATTATTTATTAATTGGAAAGAGCGGATCTGCTGCTTTTGGCCACTTTTGTTGTGAATCCATTTTGGTTGAGGGACACGGAAGTGAAAATAAAATAAAGTCCAATCTCCGATCTTCCTGTGATGATTAGACGAATAAATAAGCGGCACAAAAACATGCGTTCATCATCGATCATCATTTTTGTAATTCAGGGGTGATTTGATTTTTATGCGATAGAATTTGCTGGGAGTCATCCCGTAAAATTGTTATCTCAAAATGGTTAGAATATAGATATGCGTCCAATTCATGTTCAATCGAATTTACTTCAAAAAGGTCAAAACTTTATTTAATTTGCGACTGACCTCGTAAATTCGTTGCCGCATTAACAACAAAAGAAAAACGTCGAATTTTATGATTTGATAAATTGGCGAGTCAACGAGCAACGAAAGAATCGAAAATATTAGATTATGCCATACAGATAAAGAAACAATATCCGAACACGAGTATGGTTGTGGTTCTGAATGCTAATTTTCATTTATTGAATATTTATTTTACAGCAAAACATTTGAAGTGCTTCTCCATAAATGGCGAGTCAACGAACAACGGAAGAAACGAAAATATAGATACGGTTATACGCGCGGACTTTCCGCCGCTCACTTTCATCCAAAGATTTTGGTGTCTAAAAATAAGTTAAATTGAGGCCAATAAAGATTCAGCACGCCACTTTTTTCCAAATTTTGATTTGAACATTCGCATTTTGGTATCGCTTAAACCATTTTATGGGGCGAGTCGCATTTTGGAGTAGTGAAAACGGAGGGGCCAGAGTAAAATCTATTTTGCGATTAGTGCTGTATTCCGTAAAATTAGTGTGTCAATCAATTGTCAGAATCACCATTCACCAGCACTCGTATTCCATTGAAAAATATTAGATTTTTAATGGCGTTGAGTATCACAAAATTTTCACACAATTTTTCGTCTACGTTTTTAAATTTGTAAGATTTGAAGACGTAATTTAATGGAAGAAGAATTATTTTACGAGTTGGAGATTGCTTGTGCCCAAAGGAGAGAAAGGGCGTTTTGTGACTCACCCATATCAGAAGATAATAATCAATGGGCAATAATCAAAATGGTTTATTATTAGCTATCATTTGACTTCAGCCCAAACTGGACAAATCAGCACCTTCCCAAATGCCCATTTGTGGCGCATTCGCAGGTTCACAGCTCTCTTTAAATTTATCCAATCACTTTTTGCGTTCGCTGACCATCTGAGTTCTTTGCACAATTATGTGGAAGGCTCTTCAAATGGTCATTCAATGCAATGATTATTTTATGGGTTTTACATATCCTTAGCCAAGTAGAGGGAAAAAGACGTTTTGCGACTCACCCCCTAAAAGATCTCCGTGTCTTTATAATTGTTAAGTAAATCTGAATTAATAATAATTAATAATAAAATCGACAAATTAAGAAACGTTTGTTTTGACCCCCCAAATTCATCATTTTCGTTTCCCCCCCCCCCAAAAAAGGACTCCGTTCAGCCAGTCAATCGGGTGGAAGCCTGCCCCGGCTGCGCTGGGCCCGAGCAGTGTGGGCGCCCTCAGAATGCCCACTCCGAAGGGCCCATAGTCGCCCCGCTCTCGGCCGCTGCCCCACCCATTGGGGCCAACTGGGCCGCCAACAGGACTCGGATAGGGCGGATATGCGCTCCTGAAATTGGAATAAATAACATTCGGAATTTTGTGAAACTGCAATAAAATTGACGTGGTTGAGACATTTTCAACCCTAAAAGGGCGTCTACTCATTGTGTCCCGGGCTCATCGCCCCAAAAAATACAAGAAGAATCGGAGGGCCGGCAACAACAGTAAAAGTGGGTAGCATGGATCTTGCATGACATGTAAATTGCATTTATTTGTAGCACAAAGCTCCCCCAAAGGCGCTAATACAAAAGAGTCCATTCGATCATTCTGGACAAAGTTAATGCCCAACTTTTGGCCAAGTGGGCAGGCGTTTAAGCCTACGCAAGCCTAAGCCCCTAGTTCTAAGCCTAATACAGCCTTTCAAATGTTCCAGTCAAGTGTCTGGGCGCAAAGGTCTGCCGATCATAAATATTGAAATGGATGCGTTAAAACGACTGTGGATGTTGCATAGATCATCATTCCCTTAAAAAGACACTCAACACCCCGTAAATTAGTGTTGTCGTGTTATCAATCAATGGAATTGTGTTGAATTGCGCAAATGCGGGAATAAGGGTTCTTCCGTCGAAATATAAAAATATTATATAATCTTTTAAAAATTTATAATTTGCAAATTGCAACCCGTAATATAAGATGCAATTTGTGGGTATTGGAACACATTAAATAAACAAAAAAATATTCAAACAAATCAATTACCAGTCAAAATTATGTTAAAATCGAAAAACTCACAATAAATGCTGTAGTGATTTTAATTATTTATTTACTTATTTTGCAACCCATAAAGTAAAAACAATGATTAAGAATCAGAATCTATAATTTGCACATTGCGCAACCCGTAAAATAAAAATACAATTGGTGGGTATTCTAACACGATTTAAAAAAATTCGTTCAAATAAGTGTGTTGAATCCAGTGTTGTGACCTCGTACGAGTACGAGGTACGAGTTCTAGGTACGAGCCGTTTTTTCGTACTTTGTAATAAGTATGATCTTGGTATGAAATTTAATTTTGTCCCTTTTTTAGTTAAAAAATTTCGTTCTAGTTAACCAAGAGATACGAATCACGACATCAGACAGCTATTATTGAACACAATTAGAATATTATATTATCTAAAAGCAGGGTTTCGATTTGTGCTTTTTTGAAAGATTTGTACTTTTTGGGCATTAACTGTACTTTTGTACTTTTTTGTTTTTTTTTCTAATAAATCGCTAAAATTTGGCAAAATTTTGGACTCTGCGCTGAGAAAAAGCTTCAAATTTTCGCATTTTGAATATTTGACTTTGTTTTTTACAGCCCATAAACAAATTCTTATTAAAAGTGCTATTGCATTTTAGTTTCAAAGCCGATTCAAAATTTAAATTTGAGTGAAATATTCGACAAACATTGAAAACTAATTTTTATTTTCAAAGTTTGAAAATCAATTTTAAGTGAATAAGCCACAGTTGAATTTTAAATAATAATATTTAATAAAATGAAAATTTGGATTATTTTTTATTTTCCGTCGCTTTCCAGTCCGACACCGAGCGGTGGCTGTCCCGTTTCAATGGGTCGCTTCCCCTTCGCCGGAGGAACGCGACCAAATTTTGCGCGAACGCTTGGGCCATTTGGGCTCCGGCAGTTCTATTCGACCGCCGTTCTATTGCGATTTTGGTGAAGAAAAAAATGTTAAATTTAAACTCTTGAAAAATTTGGACATGAACAAATCGCCAATTTATTAATACCGGAGATTTTTAAATTTCCATGTTTTCCAGGTTTCAACATCCATTTGGCTGACGAGGTGTACCTGAACTACAACTGCTATTTGTTCGATGTTGGGCGCATTGAGATTGGCGAGAAAACTTGGATCGGGCCGGGCGTGCAAATCTACACGGCCGAACATCCCCGCGATGCGGAGACCAGGCAATTGGCTTCCATAATAAAGAGATAATTTTAGCTGCAACCCATAATTTATTTAAGAAGGGATATTATCAAATTCTCTCAGACGATTATTTTAGGAAAATGCCAAATCGAGTAAAATCGAGGACAAAAAATTCAACTCATATTTTTAGCCATAATTTGGGGATCAATCCAGATGGACAAATGACCGCATGGGCCCATTCGATAGCCCACAATGGTGGCTATTTGTCCAATAAAGGGTCCATTCAATTTGGCTGAGCGATCCTTGAATTATGATTTTTTGGTCGAACTCAGACAAAATGTGCCAAGTTTGATTGGTTTTTGGGCCCAAATTTTTGGAGTGTTTGGCCAAACGAGTTCAACTCTTTCATTGGCACAGATAGCCCTTGATATTGGCTCTCAAATGACCAAAATGTTCATAAATACCGGATTGGAGTTTGAGACTAATATTTATTATGTTAAAAGGACCGGTTAATACATTCAAATTTTGCGAATAAAAAATAAGAATAGACTGAGGACTGTTCACCAAATCAATGATGGATCACTTTTCAGAATTGTGAATTATTTGAATTTGCCACGAATTAACTAAATTCTGTTGACTGCTTACAGTGATCATTGTGGCCGATGTGTGCGCTCACCCGCTGCAGTTGAGAAATGAGAATAAAAAATAATTTTTGTGGCTTCGATTCCCAAAGCACTTTCCCAGAACCAACTCAACCCCTAAACTGTGTTAACAAAAAATCCAATCAATGCCATTTTATTATAATTCGGAATAGATTTTGTTAGAAAAATTTCAATTTTTCAGAGCGCAATCATGGGAGTATGGGCGCGCCCGATCAAGATTGGCCGCAACGTCTGGATTGGGGGCAACGCCACAATTCTGTCCGGCGTCACCTCAGATTCGCATTTCTCACATAGAATACTCAGAGCATTTTCTTAGAGTTCTTATTCTGCATTCATTTATGAGGCATAACATTATAAAATACTCCATTTTTTGTAACCCATAAAAGATTAACGTGGAAAAGCGAATAATCAAATTAAATTCTTGTTTTTTCCAAATCATACTCGAATCACTTTTCTCTTATACTATGTGAGATAAGAATTTTTGCAATAATTTTTGTTTTCCCCCAATTCCAGCCCAAGCCCACTTAACACCGGACCAATGGAGCGCTCTCAAGTATTGTATGAGTGACGTGATTTGGTTCCAGAATTGTGGGCTCTGAACAAAAGGCGACGGCACAAAATCGAAAAATGGGATGGAGGAAGTCGAAATTAATAACAAAACAAATAATTTGATTAGTTCTATGCTGGTACCTTTAAAATGGCATTTCCGACTTTTTTATAATTTTTAATTTTGATATAAACAAATTTTTATTTAACAGCTTTTAATTTTCTCGAGCTAATTGATCTGATCGATTAACGCTCTAAGTTGAAATGGTGGATTTTGCCTTGACCATTTGGAGCAAGACATTGTAGACAACAGAGCAGAAGTCAGCTGGCGGGGGAGTTTCAAGTAATTTTTATTAATTTATATTTTTTTTCAAAATTTTCGGAGTGCTAGAAACAAAAATCGGAGCAGTGATGTTTGGTTCCCACAAATTATCACTTTTTTCCCACAAATATTTCGTTCCCACAAATTATCACTTTTTTCCTACAAATATTTCGTTCCCACAAAAACAAAACAAAATAAATTGATATATAAATGAATACCTAATACATTGAATTTTTAAACTTTTACCTATTAGGTATAATGATACTATTTAGTTTACAGGTTACACTAATTTTAGAGCATCAACCCACTAGCCATAAACACGGTTTATAGCATTTGGCTTGACTATTAAACTCGATTGGACTCGAAAAGTGTGTTAAAAATAAATAGTAGTACATAATAATTAAAACATAATTCAATAAAAATAAAATATAATATTTTAAAAATTATAATAATTAATAATATATATTTTGGATTTTTAGATTTTTAGTTTATAACAAAAGAAATATTCCAACAATGCCCAGCAGGAACGATTTTATTTTGAAATGAAGTTTACCTTGCCTAAAACAAAAGAAAACGAAGCATTCATTCTCTCCTCAGTTGGTCGCTGACAGATTCAGTAACAGGGTCGCGAAGATTTAATATATGCCTACTTATTTTTTAATCCCAAAATTTGGTCAGATTTAAGATTTTATTTTTATTGGAATATGTGGACAAGTGGTTCCGCATTGAACGTTTTCCGACTCAAGTTGGATGGATTTCGCTCGCAGAAAAATATGTTGTGAGACAGGATGTGATGGGATTGGCCGAACAAATCGCACCCGATTTGGATGACAACGCATTCTTCGATGAAATCACCACATTGAATGAGGTGCTCGGCAAAATTCCCGATGAGAAGTTTGAAGAAATGAACGCGGAACAAAAGTGGCTGCGGAAGGAACTCGCTCAAAGTCGAAACAGTGAAGAGTCTTGCCCAAGTGAAAGTGAATTATGATCTGACGTGCCCCCAAATGTATGATCTGCTCATTTCCACCCCAAAATTGCTCAAACAGATTATGAATGGCGATAAATACGATGTTTAAAGAGAGTTTATTTAGAATAAAGCGATTTTAACCCATTTTGTTGGAAAATTCTACAATGTTCTTATTTTTGCCTCCAAAATCTTATTTTTTGATGCCATTGTTCTTATTTCGGAATTTTTCCGATCGAACCCCTGGTTTATAGCATTTGGCTTGACTCTTAAATCTCGATTGGACTCGCAAAGTGTGTTATAGAAACAAATAAAAATTTTTGATTTTTTGCTCAATGTTCTTCATAACAGGAACTAGGTACTAGTAATGAGATCCAGTAATAATAAAAAAAATAAATATTAAGTAGTATATAACTACATAATTCATAAAAATATAACATTTTAAAAATTATAATAATACATATTTTGTATTTTAGTTTATGTCAAAAGTAATGTTTTTCTAACAATGCCCATCTTGAGAGAACAATGGGGCATGGATGAACTCGCACAATGAAGAATGAACACCAGAGACAATGGATACAATTCGCGATGACCGATGAAGAGAGCACACAGTTCACCACCATTCCCATGAAAAGAACGGAACATCTTCTTTTTCCATATTTTAAGCTTTGCGCACATTAATTGCGAAGAAAGCGCAAACCAAAAAACAAAATATACAAGAAAATCCCTCCCTCAGTTCCGAATTAAATACATAAAATTAACAACCTATAATTTTCTGCAAAAAATAATAATTTTTAATCAAAAATTAGATAGAAAATGCATCAGCACCTCTTTCTCCCGCTCCTGGCCAACATCATTTCCATTGGCCTGCTGGTGGCCTTTGGCCTCTGCTGCACGCCAACGGGGGACAAAGCTTTACCCACCCCAGAAATACCCACCCCCCTTTGTTCACAGATTTACCCACCCGGCCCAAATTCAAGATTTACCCACCCAATTATTTTCCCTTAAAATTGGTTTCGGAAAAGATTAATTCCGTACCAAATCAGTTGAAAAACGTACCAAATATATGTTGTCCCCCTTCTATTCCCTTAATTTGATACGTTTTTTTACGGAAACTTTTATATATTGAATTATTCGCTTTTCCATGTGTTAATCTTTTATGAGTTACAAAAATGGAGTACTTTATAATTTTGTGCAACCCATAAAAGAATGCAGAACAAAATCTCTAAGAAATATGTACTTATATTCAATATGAAAAATTCATTCTATTGTTGATAAGCAAAACTTAAAAAAAGTATTTTTTGCAGATTCATATAATTGGTTTTCTTTAATTCCAAAGCATATTTGGCTTTTTCAGTTGTAACTTTGACAACTTTGGAACTGAATTTAAATATGTCTTTTCTTTTTAAGCAGATAAAAATAAAATTTTGTCCATCAGCTTTTGAAATTTATAATTTTCGAAAATAATTATTAGATTATTAGCTTTTTTCTAAGTTAATCTGTTATGTGTCACAAAAATGGAGTAAAATTTTTGTGCAACCCATAAATGAATGCAGAATAAAATCTCTAAGAAATATGCATTTAGGTTGTATTCTATATGAAATGCGTAAAAGTAACGACTGCAAAAAATTAAAAAAAAGTGTTTTTGCCGAATCCGAGACAGGGCTGCGCCGAACATTTCAAAAAATCGAACGTCGAACATCGAACTCGAACAAAAAAAGTTTCGAACTCGAACATCGAACTCGAACGTAAAAAAAGTGCCGAACATCGACCATCGAAATCGAACATTTTCGAACAATTTTTTTGAAATTGTTTTATTTAATTTGAAATAGCAAAATAATCCAAAAATTCGGTGCTTTAGAGTTAAACTCATACAATGGCAAGTTGTGGTGAAGAAAGAGCAATCTTTCGAGAGTAACGGGTGAGTTTGCCAAAAATATCTCCATCACTCTTTTGTAGTCCCCCAAACTGATTTAAGCTCAAACCCGCATTAATTTGATCTGCTGATCTGACCCCAATCCAATTTTGCTATATTTTTGTCTGACGAAATGGTCAGTGGTCAGTTGCATTAAATTTATGATTTATCTGGTCGCGTTTACTGAAACTCATACGATCAGATCATTCTTGGGTTTTTTTTCTTTTTTTGCATTTAATTTTGGATTCATTAAATTCATTATTCATTATTTGGTGCGTCGTGGAATTAATTTTTGAATTTTTAAATTTAGCAAAATTCCTAAAAATGTCTCCAACTTCCAATCAACGTCTCATTTTTGTTTCAGATGTCCACAAAATTCAATCCAAAATTGGCTTTTCTGGCCGCCACATTGGTCATTCTTCTGTCCCATTCGTGCCCAGTGGCCGCGGAACCATCGCCAAGCCAAAGTGAGTTAAAACTTAAATAAAACTAAAATTTAATTTAATTTTCTTATTGTTTTAAAATTTGCAGTTTCATTTATTTATTTTAATATTTAATTTGACCGCTTTGAAAGGGTCATTTTTACAAAAATATTTGGCGCATTATTTTATGGGAAGCAAATTTTTATTTGTTTTCCAATTTGTGTCCCAGTCGAATCTTTTATCTGGTGCTCCTGATTCGGGCACTCATTCGGAACAAAAACAATAGGATTATTTTATGCAGTTTAATTATTTAATTTGCGAATTTTGCAATTTGACTTTTGGCCCACCCAGTAAAATTGTCCATCGGCCAAAATAAATTAGGCATAAAAATATTCATAAATTTGTAACAAAATTTTGCGTTGATTTGGATGGCGTTTTAGGTTCCTGAAACATCACTAATTTATGGGTTACGTTGTTCGACCGTTGCCGCCATATTTTACGGTCGTGTAATTTACGGCTTTTTTAATGCACACGTTCTATAAAAATAATTTTATGAGTTTGATCCCTTCTAGAGTTTTTGGACGTCCTTTCCGCCCTTTAATATTTACTCGTATGAAACGGTGTTTTTTACCAAATCATATTGGCGCATTAATTTATTAATATGGGACGCAAATTTTGTGGTTTCATTCCCATCCCGTAAAATTGTCCATCGCCCATTTTGATTTCAATAGCATTAGGCAAAGTGTACATGTTCGATATGAAGAAGCGGTTCAAACCGAGGTCAAAATTTGAAAAAATGAAATTCAAAATGAATTTGACAAAAATATTCGTAAATTTGTAAAATTTTGAATTATGCTACATAGCGCCTTATTTATTGGCGACTCATCCCGTAAAAGTGGTGTCGTCCACCGATTTTGATTTCGCTAGCTTTAGGCGAAATGCGCATATTTCGATATGAAGGGGATGTCGAGAACAATACTTGAAAAAAATCAAAAATGAATATTCATAATAAATTTGTAAAAAAATTTTGCTCAAAGCTCGACAAGATTATACCATATTTATTGTGAGCTCCAAAATTCTTGTTTGCTATACCAAGTGTGCCTGAAGCAACTTTATGGGGAGTGCTGGTTTTCCGCAATTTGAACGCCAAATTTTATCGATTCCATTTTTGAGATCGCTGCTATAGCTGCGCCTCCGACAACATGAAGGTTGTGAGCACTCCAATCAAATTAAATTTTGGATTATTTAAATAAATGAAATTAATTTTCAATTTCATTTAAGTCGAATCGGAATTTTCAAAAATCGATATATTTTCAAAATTTTATTTGAAAAAATTGTAAAATAGGGGATAAAGTGATATTTAGTTTGTTGGTAACTATCAAAACTCAAAAGATATACTTTTACCATATTCAAGGTTTTTAGGGAAATTGATGAACAGCAACTTATTGCCCTTGAATCGGAAACGGCAGCGGATGAGGCGCAGATGATGGGAGTTGGCTGGGGGGAAATAAAACCAAACTGAAAGGATGGATGATGTGAATGGCGAATAAAAATGGAAGGTGGAACCATACCTCTCGACATTTGTTTTGA
>VAHH01000913.1:0-17826 GCA_013357305.1 Radopholus similis | reverse complement strand
TGCTCGCCAGCTGGTGCGCGCCGAGGCGGAGCGGTACGCGAGCATTCTGATGGGGCATGTGCAGACGCGGCTGGGGCCCCTGGGCGGGGTGCAGCGCTACGCGGAGCTGCTCCTGATGGTGGAGTCGGTGTTCCGGGTGGCCAGGAAGCACGGCCAGCTGCACACCCACCTGGAGCACAAGTTCGAGCTGTTCTCCTCTCGACTGCCCGGCGGATTCCTGCCCATGTGCCTGGGCCAGGGCTCTGCTGCGGCGACGGACTGAGAATGAGTCCACCAACCACCCAATCGGAGTAGTGGTCTGATCACAGAACTTCTGAACTGTTTTTGTATAAATGTTTGTTCTTTGGTCCAAAAACTAGTGTTGATTGCAGCTCGATATGGGTCAAATTGGGTCGAATATTAGTTTATAAACAGTGAACAATGTTTGTTGGAATGAAAAAACATTTCTCAAAAAGTGTTTAAAAATTTTTACCACAATTTGAGCACAAAATTTTGGATGAAACAACGTTATGCTATATTTTGCACAATTAACAATAATTCATCATAGTCTGATTGAATTTTATTAGTTATTACTGTTCTTCCCTGAACCACTTCCGTCTTCACCATTTTGTGGTTCCTCTTCTGCCGGAAATAGGGACCCATCGATTGTGCTGAAAATGACCAAATATTGGAATCAATCAATCTTCCAAAATGGCTAAACCCCATTTGAGCAATATTCAATGTCAGCCTGTTGCGCGATTCGGCAGAGAACGGTGTGCGCGGCATTGACTCGAATATTGCCGCCAAATCGGTCTCTTCATCTTCCTCTTTTGGTTCGGACGCACAAATGCGCCGATAGAGCACAAAATTGTGGATATAGCCGCCTAAGTCGAGCACTTCGTTGTAATGGCACAATGTGAGCACTTCTCCAGTGCACTCGTTGCGCATTCTGTTGGACGGCAACTCAGGGTAGTTTACATCTTCGAAATCCCTCGAATAGAAGACCACAAAATAGGAAATGGGAGTCGACGTGGTGGACAAAAAGTGCTGAAATGGAGTGATTTACCAAAATAAAAGGTGAATCGAGTAAAATATCGCTTGATCTGATCCACCCGATCACAATGATCAATCTAGCCATCTTATTTGAATTGGGATCTGTTCAACCTGAGTGGGTTGATCGAAGCAATCGATACAGATTAATGGTCACAGATAGTACTGATAAAATGATAATGATCAGGGAATTATAATAATTAGGTTTGATTAATTCTCAAATTTTTCCAGGCTCTGTTTTGGGCCAAATATTTACATATGTGTACGATGTGCGTACCTGCTTAGCATGTGAGACCAGTTCTATAAAATTCTCAATGCTGCCGATGTTCAGACTGGCCATCTTTTGGTGGCCATCTTCCGCAGGTATGTGCAGCCATTTGACCAGCACAGGCAAGTGCTGGGGGCTGCAGTTGCCGGAGTTCGATGGTTCGGGATCAGGCAGAGCGCAGCCGTTGATTCGCAAATGGCGCACATTGGCGAGCAGACGGTCCAACAATTTGGGGCTGACCAATTCGATCCCGGCAAAAATGCACAGTGAGGTGATTGCGCCTTCTAGTAGAAGTGGGAACGCGCGCAAAAGGTACTCCAGCGCAGCCAAGTTGTAGCGCTCTGTTGTACCTGTTTTGCGAAAATGGTTTTTAGACGGACCTGTGCCGGTTCTGCCCAGCCCAAACTCACTTCCCCATTCGTACAGAAGTTGCTGATGCTCAAATAGCGCATCTCCCGAGCTGATGCCCAGTTCCAACTGAACATGGCTGAACAGCGAGCGAATGGCGCCCAAAAATGAGAGCACATTGGCATCGAAACACCTGCCAAATTGTATAAAATGAATCGTGTTATTTTTGGGTCAGATCAGGGACCCAAAGAGGGACCAATTGCCGATTGTGAGTCCAAATAAGCCCAAAGATCTCCTGGAAATCAGGGCACAAGGATTGACTGTTTTTCACAACTTTAGAGATTGAACCCACAAAATGTGAAAGAGCCCCAAACAGCACTCACTTCAAAGCGATCCGTGAGAAGCCGACCACGTTCCGGGGCGGAGGCACTTCCGCAACGGGCACTTCCACCAGCCGATTGCCACCACCAATGGCATTTGGGACGCGTTTGAGAAGAATTGATCTCTTGCTCTGCGTCGACTGTAAAAATGCCATTTCGGGCAGAACGCGTCCCTTCGGACCGTCTAGAATCGATCTCGCAATTGCGTGGAACAGTCGTCGCGAGAAGCTGACTCGATTAGTCAATGAAATCAGCCCACAACTTGAGAACACCTCCGTCCACGTCTCGACAGGAAGATTTCTGCAAACATAAAGTTGGATTCGAAAATATTTTTTAAAAGCTCACATTTGAAATCCGGTGGCCGCGAGTTGAACTTGAATGTGCGCAACACAGTGCTTTCGATGTTCTATTGCATTCCCAAATTCCAGGGCGCAATTGTCCCATTCACATTGTATTGGTATTGATTTCTCTTTAGCCATGGATGGAGATACTTCGGTCATAACTGAATCAAAAATTTGAATCAAAAATGGTCAAAAACGAAAATGCAAATTTTAAAAATTATGATTTATGATGGTCTTTTGGGTTGGCGTTTTCGCCTGATAAATGGCACTCAAAAAATTTCTCCAAAAAAACATGGAATGGGAATGGATGAATGGAATGTGAATAAGGAATAAGAATATAAGAATAAGGTGATGGTTGGACGACGCCCTTGTATGGGAACGTGAAATGTCCCACCAAATCGAGTTTGAGCGATTAGGATAATCATTGAGAAAAATGCCCACAGCAAACAAAACAGTCCCAATCTCAGTGGTCAGTGATGTCATATTCCAATCTCATAATTCATAAATTAATGCAAGAAAAAATCTAAGATATATTATAAAAAATGACATCTACTAGTACCAAGTACTAGTAAGTCAATTCGTCAAGAAGCATACGCTAAATTTTAAAAAATATATAAATTTTTAAAAAGACGATTGCCAAATGCAAAGCCTCCCACTCTCAGCCTATTTGGTTGCACGTTTTAGGCTTAGGCCTAAGGGCTTAAGCTAAGTCAATCCAGTTTCATGATCCGCCGCCTTTATACGTCATTTTAGGGATTAGGTCATTCATTATCATTAAATTATCAATTATCATTACTCATTTTAAGAAAGGGGTGAGGTCAAAACCAATCTCTGATGAATCTATCTGTGACTGCTCTGAGCCAATTGCATAATTACTTAATTACCAATGCGAGCCGAGCAATTCCAAATTTACTTCTAAACTTAGATTTAATAAATCCATTGACCGATTTGATATTTAGTTTTTAGTACATACTATTTCAGGACCGACTCAAAGCTGTGGCTCCAAAATAGTTTGTGTTGTCGTCGCTGAATTTACAAGTGGCGGCCAGCGAGTTCATGTCAATGTCGCAATTCACGGATCTGCCTTCATCATTATCAATGCTGCAGTTTACTCCGCGCAACAGAGTGCTGCTGATGTTCAGCACAGCGGCGTCGCTTGCATCCGGAACAGCAGCAGGGACACTTTCGTTCAGTGCCGCATTCGTGGCCACTTGGGCCAGCAGGCCTCCATTGTTGGCGGTGAAAAGCAGAAGAAGCAGTGAGAAAAGTGGAGAACACATTTTGTTTAATTGTGTCGAATTGGGATTGTTTGTTTGGGGCAGCTCTGGGGGTTTAAAAATGCACGCTACTCCCCCGAAAGGGTGGTCCATAAGTCCAGTCTGAAAGTGGCATTTGCATTTTGTTTTTGTCCCTCGTTCCCGCTATTTGGGGGATTAAACTGGCACAGACAGAGAAGACAGGGACACTTTTGAATTTCTCTCACAAACATTGGAATTTACATTTTTCTAGTCAATTTTCCCAACTATCATCAGGGCCTGCCCGACACCCTTTTTCCCGCTCTCAATCAAAACCATTCCAAATTCAAAGTCATAACAATAGAGGTTTTTCTTCTCTTTCGTGCTTTGCTCCAACAAAATCCATTGTCTTTTTGAACTCCATGTAATTGCTTACTTTTAATTATTAGCGCACAACAGACGTGTTTGTTGGTGGAGAGATTCTGTCCAATGGAGAGTGCGGCTGGGAAGTGAAAGAGAGAGGGAAATGGTGCACATGGGGCGACTCACCCCATCCATTCGTTTTATGACATTCGGTTTAAATGCCCCACTTCCCAATGGTGACTTTGAACGAAAGTTCCGAACAAAAGGTACTTTCATTTCAAGCCCATAAGTGGCTTAGTATATAAATTTTGGAATGTTATGCTCTCCAGCGGAGCTAAAAATCGAACTTCCAATAAAAGAGTTTAATATTCCATCCGTTCCATTTGTGTAAAAATACGTCAACATTTGAATTTTGAATTATAGAAAACAGGGAATTGGCGAAATTGGATGGTCGTCAATCGTCATCAGTAATGTGCTCTGGCGTACATCATTCCCCCGTTTCTTCTGGAGTCCTCGTTTGGGTCGTTGGCCGGGGGCGCCGAGGGAATGGCCCCGATGGCGGCCATTTGGCCCGCTGGGCCCATCTGGCCCTCTTCCCCACTCTCGCTGGCCCCCTGCTGCGGGAACACTTTGCGCAGCTGGAACTTGCTGCCCACCGAAGGGAGCAGCACCAGCAGAATGGCGAACAGCGTCTCCGCAAAGGGACGCGCTAGGCAAGACCACTTCTGGACGCTAGAAAATATTAAAACTAATACATAGAATTTGATAAAAAAAAATAATTTTAAACCCCTTCTTTGTACCAAAATTTACCTGAATACGAATAACAGTTATTGATTTTATTCAAGAATTTTAAAATATTTTGTAACTAAAATCTTAATTTTAAATTCGAACTTTTCAATTTATCTAAATCGTTATGAGTTAAGACAAAATTTTGTCAAACCCTCATCCATCCTTTCAAAATTCAAATGTGTATTCGCTTGCATTGGTTTTTTGACCAAAATTGTATGACACTGACTTTATTATGGGTTGAGTCGTGGGTTCAGTGGAATAAATATTTATTGTATATTTCCCTTGGCCTTTATTGGTGACTACTCACCCCATAAAATCGTCTCGCAATCAAATTCCATTTATCGTGTCACATTTTATAGGGAAATTCAAATCATTTCAACAATCAATGCGTACAAATTTTTCAATCCAATTTTATAAAAATTCCACCTGAGCAGGATGTAGACCAGTTTCTCCTTTTGGAGAGTCTCCAGGAACAGGCCGACTGCGTCCTCCTTCTTCAAGTGCTGCGCAAACTCTTTGGCCTCTTTCAGGCCGCCTTAAAAAGAATGGGGCAGAAAATGGAAAATTAATATTTACTTTTATATAAATGTCCGTTGAAAAAAAATAAAAACGAAATTTAAAAGTTGCACAAATACATATTTAGAAAAATCGAAAAGGAAATCACCGTTTCGTGTCTTCAATATTAAACAATCATGATGTGCTTTACTAAATAATTTAATTGATTATCGTTTTTCGCCTTGAAATGGACAAAGTTTCGAAATTTATCGATTTTCAAATTACACGTGAAATGGCCATTTGAATACTGTAAATTTGTTTGCCCACCTGGCTGCAGATCGGCGCCCAGACTGAACACGGTGTACTGGGTCCACCCGGCCAGCACAATGAACGCGCCCAGACACACCAGTTTGGCGTAGGTGAACGGCTTTGGGGCAGGACCAGTCCCCCCAGCGGCAGAAGAATGCGTCTGGTGGCGGTGGGCGAACATTTTCTGCGGGGTCCAAATCAATATTTGAGCATTCATTTGAATTAAATTAATTCCAAATTTGAATTAAGTATGCAATATACGAAATCTTTAATTGGAAATTTAATTATTCCCAATCAACTTATTTGTTTAAGCAAAAAAACTTTTATAAGGTTTAAGCATTTTCTATGACCGAGAAGAGTTTAATTCTTCGCACTCTTATATATTTCCTCAGAGTTCAAAACAAAAATTTGATTGAATTTTACATTTTCATGTCGTGAACTTGTGGCATTATGGCTATTCACTTTTTTACCGATTTATATTTTCCACTCAACTTATTTGCTAACAAAAATGACTTTTATGATAAGCAAAATCCCGTTCCTTCAACAAAAAAAATTGTTTCCCAATGAAAAGTTTATAAATATAATGGAAAAATATGTGTTTTTCAATTGGAAAAAGGAATCTGCCACATTTTGGCGTACCTCTCTGAGTGCGTGTGCGCGTCCCTGGTCCTGGCGGAGCAGCTGCTGCTCCTGCCGACTGGAGCAGAGGCGGTAGAGCGGAACGCACACGATGGTCAGGTTGAGAATGGTGCTGGCCAGCCCGAACAGACCCAGCACCACAGCGTGGTAGACCGCCAGCGGTTTGGGCCGGAGCGCCACAAATTCGAAGCGGGAGCCCTCAAATCCATTGAGAAATTAATTGAAATTGATTGAAAATTGGGGGTCTACCTTGACGAGGATGTAGACCAACGGCACCAGGTCCAGCAACAGGACTGTCAGGGTCCACTTCAGTTTGCCCAGTCCCAGCCCATTGTTGCGGTAGCTGAGCAAAGGGCAAAAATATTATTTATATTTGCACCCCATAAAATGTTATGAGTTATGTCAAATGAACATAAGGAAACTTTGCATTGGAAATTGTATTTAATAAAGTCAGAGCATTGCAAGACTTGCGAGACGCAAAATTTTTTAAAAGAAGAATTTCGCGAAAATCTCTCGTCCCCTTCGCAGCTATAACCTCGTTTTTAAAAGATGAACTGGATTCGCTGTAATCCAGATATTGTATAATTTCGTGATTACTTATTTTAAGTCTGTGGAATACTTAAACAAAATTAGATGCCGCCCACCGCTGGATGGAGTCCAGGATGAGCACAGTGCTGCTGGAGAGGAACACTATTTGCGTCCATTCCAGCAGAGAGGCGTTGTAGTCGTTGAGGAAGTCGCGCAGTGCCGCCGAAAAAATGGCCTCCAGGCTGAAGAGTCAAATTTAAAACGATAATTAATTTATTTTCAACCAAAATTTTGGCAACATTGTTTGGTCATAATTTATAGTTTTAACTTTTAATAATCAATTTGAATCTTATAAATTCAATCGATGGCTGACAATTATTTTACGGGGTGAACTGTCCTTTCCTCTCTAGCCCTTCGACACGTACTTTTCTGCGGCTAACGCGCTTCCAAATGGCCAAAAGATTCATTTAAAACTCAGTCAACAGGACTAGATCCAGGATCACAGCATACAGTTCATCTCAATATACTGAAGAGCAGATCAACAGATCAATGCAATCAATCATTGATTGGATCACAAGATCACAACCATTTTAGTTGGATAGGATCGGTAATTGAAATCGGTACCATTGACCTCCCTCGTCTGACTGGTAATAACTAATTGACCTGGGATCTGAGCAATTAGCACAATGCCCAACTATATTGTACTTAGTCTTCCCTATCCTTTTCTTGATCAGATTTTAATTGCGCCGAACCCATTTTGTTTCCTGAATGTTTTTCTCGTCAAAACCGCCCATTTACCCGAAGTAGTCCTCTGGCTGGCTCCAGGCGAGCACCACAATCTGGATGAGGGCGAACAGAGCCAAATTGTGCAGGTACAGGCGAGTGCCGAAATAGCCCCGTTTGCCGCGTGTGACGCCCAAAAGGAAGACTAGCACAAAAACATTGGCAATGGCTGCGCCGAGCAGAACTATGGGAAAAATGCAACTCATAAAGGAATATGAATGAATTTTCTGAATTTTCTATATTAATCCAAAAATGATTTAAATTTGAAACAACTCATAAGAACTAAGAAAACCGAGAGCAAATTTATAATTTAGATAAAAATAAATAATTTTTAATCAAGAATTGTTAAAATAAATCCAAAGATATACTAAATACAGAATCCATAAGTAAAATTCAATTTTAACAATTCAATAGGCAAATAAATTTTTGTTCAGTTCAAAAATTGCTACCCGTAAAATAATTTTTCATTCGAAGTAATCATATACCAATCAATTTTTTTCTCGGCTAAAACAAAAAACTCGGATCAAAGCCGCCAAAATTAAAAACAGTTATAAAAAATACATTATTCTAATGAATTCGTGCATTTAAATTTTTAATAAAAATTCAAAATTTCGATCTAAATTTTGGCAATCATTTTGAAAAATTCGATTTTATTTCGCATTTCCCTCTGACCCGAAGTCCACGCGATTTGGCGGTCCTGCTGCACATTTTGCGCGTGGTCCTGGGCCAACAGGGCGTCCGCGTAGTCCTTGTCCTCCAGCCCAGTGCCGGAGTCATCAGTGATGCTGCTGCTGCTCTCCACCGATGCGTTGATCACATCGCCCATTGGGGTCGGTGACAGGGCATAATAAGCGGGCGCCGAAGTGGTGAAGAAATCAGCAGCTGGCGTTGTTTCAGTGGAATTGAACAGTTCTTGGACTGAAATTTAATAAAAATAATGCAATTATCATCGCAGTGGCCTAGCTTCTTGTTCGGGAAAAAATTGACTGGTGTGTAAAGGAATCGAAACCTATTTGGGATGGCCCTTTCATTTTAAAGAAATTTGGGAAATAGGCTGGCTGGGTGGGTAGAGGAATCGAACCTCTATTGGGTTGCGATGGACCCACAGCTGGCAGCACTTGACGTTGTGCAGTAGTGCCCACTCATTTCCCTTTGTTTTCCTTCCTCCAGGTTCGAGTCCAATCAAAAATAGGTTAATAAATTAATAATGCACGTCGAATTTTGCGTCCCAACACTCTCTTATTCCAAGTGTTGCCCTTTCATTTTAAGGAAATTCGGGAAATAGGCTGGCTGGGCGGCGGAAGAGGAATGGAAAAACCTGTTGGTTTGGGTTGGGCCCGAAGCGAGAGCACTCGACCCTAGTGCCGATTCCACCCGTCGGGCGATTCATTCCCTCCATTCTTGGCTCTTTTCCCGAGGAATTTTTGGAGTACTTACACGTTTTTTCCCCACTGGCAGTCTCCCATTTGACCTTCCCCTCCCCCCGTAGGCCCATTCGCTTCTTGAGCCCAATTCTTCCGGCTCTTTTGTGCTCTCATATTTTTCTGATTGATAACATTCAATTTTTGTTCAAATCTCACCGGTGGCTGCCGCCGCATCCGGTTGAGTGGTGGAAGTGGTGAGCCGCTCCAAATCGTTGCTGTTCGCTGTGCTGACGGAAACGGGCAAATGCTCCAATTGCTGCTGTTGGTCGGCCATTTGTTGTGGAGTGCGCGGGGCAATTAAATTCTTCGATGGAACGGGAACGAATGAATGGATTCGGTCGAATGAATGGAACAACACTATGTTTGTGTATTGATTACATTTAAATTAATAGGCAAATGTCGCAGCAAATTGAAATTCAAATGATTGATGAGATTTTTCCAATTATTTTCGGTCTTGCTAAGAATTATTATTTTATGAGTCACGAGTCCTCTCGTTGGTTGGTTTTCACGCGAGAATGAGAGTGAAAGTGGCACAACACCTGGCTGCGCCATTTGGCAATGGCATCAGCCGGCTAATTATTGACAGCTGCAAATGGCCATTATGTTGGGGGGGGGGGGGGAATGAGGCTTACATTTGAATTACGAAAATATCAATTCAGCCAACATTTTTAGTTTATTTTTTAATTTTGAAAGTCAAAACGATCTTATTTCGTTTCGAGCCAAATTCACCCTTCTTTCCTTTCAATTGGAAATTTTCTATTATATGGGTTGCAATTCAATAGAAATTCTTGGCATTTTTCAGCCAAAAATGTTGTTTGCTGGAAATATTTTCATGGCTCTCGAAAACTTTTACTCGGGAATCGGGAGGCACCAGCCAATAGCCCCAATTTCATTTGGTGGGCAAAACATATTATTTTCGAGCGTCACGCGCCAGAATGAGGCGAGACAGAGTGAAAGTGTTGGGTACATCCAACACCTGCGCAGGGCATTGGCACAGCCGGCTGGCTGGCTAATTGACAGCTGCAAATGGGTGTGAGTTGAGCCGGGAGTGGGCAGAATTTGTGATGATGGCGGCTGCCCTGCTTGTGACGGCAAAAGCCACAGCTGTTTGGGTCCACTGGAAATGCCACACTTTTCCGGGGCTTTTTCCACAATTGGCTGGGAGTGCATTTGGCGCAGCAGATGCCTTTGGTTTTGGTGGGCACAACATTTCCGGTGCCCAGACAAAAAACATCTGGTCTGTCTGGGGCTGTTGGGGATGCATTTTAGTGTTTGAAGGTATCATTTCACACATTTGCGACATTTTACAGCTCATAAAATAATAAAAAGGTGACCTTATATTGTTATAACTTATAAGATATTATCGACAAACGACAAAATAACTAAAGTACATGTACAAATATGGAACACAATTTGAAATTTGAATTTTAAATGCGTATAAAATGCAAATTTATTTAAAAAAATAAATGTGATTACAAAAATAGATTAATCGCTTTTTTTATTGGTACTGCTGCTCACTTGGGAAAAATAAAATTCCACCGAATTATCACTTATCAGGAGAAAAGTGTCCAAACAATGTGAGTGCTTCCGTTTCCATCGCCAGTGCCAATTGATTCCATTTTTTCTTCCCTCCGTCCCTCTCAGGCCCTGAACGGGCGTGCGCAATCTCCGTTCACCATGTCCAGGTATTCGTCCGTCTTGCAGGCGCTGTGCCCTCCGCTCAGCTGCACGCACTTGCCGTACACTTGTTTGAACTAAAATATTATTTTTAAGTATTTTATTTTTTCAACCAAAAATGTTCAAAGAAATGATCAAAAATGGAAAAATGCAAACTATTTTTAAGTCGAACGAATGAAAATTGGGGAGTTCGAATTGTTTCAACCCATAAAATGACGTAATCGCAAACAGGAGAACCCAATCTCGAAAAAATATCCAATTCACAAGTACGAAAGCATTGTTATTCAAAATAAAAATGATCCAAATTAATACATTTCAAAAATAAAAGAAATGCGCCAAACAATGTTGTCAGTGTCTAGTGTGTCTACCTTGCCAATTTTGATGGTGCACTGGCGCCCCCGTTCCAACAGCATCTCTTCTTCGCCCGAGTAGACCTCATCCGATGATGACCAGTCCCTGCTGTTGAGCGGCAGCGCCCGGTTGGCCATCAGCACAGTGCACAGGCAGAAGAGGGCGAACGGCAGCTTCAGCATTTGCGTCGAACAAATTGGGAGTTTTTACGATTTTCTTAAACTTTGAATTTGATAATTAACATGAAAAAACTGAAATTTTTGAAGATGGGGTACAAATGTAAAATTATAGAATTATTTGTGTGTGACACAACATCTTCAAAGTTCAAATATTGGGAATTTTGAAGTGTGAATGTGGGAAAATTTAGAATCAGAACTTCATCCGCCGTCCACCACCAGCACGGTCAGATCACTGCCAGCTCTTCTGCCTTTAAACTTTAAACCCGTGTGCTCTTGGAGGGCAGTTAGTAAATGATGTCAAATTTGGCGAGATGTGAGGGCATAGAGTGCGAGTGAATCTGGCGGGACTTGTGGGCGAATGCTTTTGCGGTGTCCAGAGTGCCACCATTTTTGTTAGGACTGGGAATGCATGTGGTGCATTAATTTGATTGGAATGTTGTTTGCGCGCCCCAGTATTTGACTTCCTCCTCGACACTCTCAATAATCTCGGTGCCATTCGCTAGCGACACGCAAAAGACGGCATTCGCGCGCTGCCCTATTCGGCCGACGAATTAATCATTTCCAGTGGAAAGGTTGTGTGTGGTGCCGCACGACAATTTTTTACTTGTGACGCGCAGCCAACGGACCAGACTGGTGTCTGGACTCTGAACTTTGGGTGTGGATTTGCCAGGGAAAGTTCACGATTCACGAACGGATCGGGAATCTGGGCATTTTAGCCATCTCGTGCCAGGACAGTGTATGGGGAAAAATCCCCAATTTGAATTTAGATTTTGGCCTGGCCACCGTTCAATTGGTGGAAAGAATGCATGCATAACAAGGGGACAAGTCCACATTTGAACATTTGATTTCACTTTTGGACAAATAGAGTTACTTTTGTTTCGGCATAATTATTATTCACTGTGGCATATTCCCATTTCTTTAGGATGGCTTCTACTAGAGTCGTTCTGACCAATTGGAGTACTTTTGTAAGTGAATACACTCAATCTCATCTGAGAAACTGACAAAACAACCCCAAATTTGTGTGTGGTGGCACAAGACATGGTCACTAAATGCCGAGTAATTAAAGTGTCTGCGTCAGCGGGTGCGCGGAGCCATTAAGCCATTCATTAGAGTGGGCAGACAAATCCTTTTCCAAATATGGCTGGCCATAACCGTGGAGTGTGGGACTTTTACGTGTCTTATTTCGTGCAGGGCAAATCCAAAAAAGGTGTCTCACAATTTGAAATGGCATGCCAATAAAATAGAGATTAGATTTTTTGTTAAAGCGATAAACTATTTGGAGTTGGAAATATTAAAACATAGAAAGGCTTTATAATTAACTTTAGCATAAATCGGACTTAGAGTACTCAGAAAATAGAAAATTTCCTAAAAGAAATGAGGGAATTTTTTTCTCTTGTTTAAGACACCAATAATTGTGCCAAATTATAATTGAGGCAAAAAAGGATTCGGAAAAATGAAAATTGATAAGCAGCGAAATGAAAAAGCGCAATTTTTTCTTTTTTTCTACTCCTCTCTCCAGTCTGATGATATAACAAAAAATGGGCCAATCGCCGCTGTTGCTTATCAGAAGAAGCACAAAAAATGGGGGGCAAAAAAGGTGATTGCTTCTAGCTGAGAAAGCAAAAAACGAATAAAACAAAATAAATAGTAAACTTGTAAACAACAATTGGGAAATTTTAGAATGGAAAACGAAAGTTTAAACGCTTAAAGTTATTTTCGCTAAAAAATGTCCATTAATTATTAGTATTAAAAGAAATCCAAATTTAAATAAAGAATAAATCTCTAATTTATTTTAAAAATTGTTGCACTTTATGTCCAAAAAATGATTCATTTTTTTTTAAATTTCTTTTTTAAAAAAAGACAAAATCAAAATTGGACGAGTCAAATAGTAATAGACCAAAGACCAAAAGACTATTGGGTTCGTTTGCAAAAAAAGGATTGCTTTATCTTGCAAAAAATAAATGATAAAAACCAATAAAGGAATGAGAGCGAAAATGCTGTTAAAGCATAACAGAAGTTTTGAATGGCGAGAAACGTCACGAAACGACCAAAAGTAAAAATGGCTCCAAAAGATCCATAAACCAATTGGGATGATTTTAAAACTTAAAACAAATTTATGTCGGAATGGAAGAGAATCTTTGAGTCCGCAAATTGTTTTTTGCATTTTAAGCTTTTAAATTTTAAGTTTTAGCATCCCATAAAATAGTTGATATTTTCTGAAATATCCTGCCAAAAAATAATCATCTTGTCGAATTGTCATTTGTCAATTTGTTATAACATCTCACAAAATTCGAATAAAATTCATGCTATTTGTTAAAAAATGTTTGAACATATCAGATATCGTCAAAGGTTAAAGAATGTACGCCATTTTTAAAATTTTGAGTCCTCTTTGACAATATTGTTTGATTCGGCCTTGATTAAAAAATGTTTGAGTAACCATCCAACGGTGTTCAACAATTCTGTCTGGCACTAAAAGCTGTCAACAATTTACTCACCGATCACTGCCGAATTACAATTTCTGTCAAGTCATAGAAATAAATTGTTTAGGCAAAATGATGAGGACTATTTTACGGGGTAACTCCAAATAAAAATTGTGTTTTTTTGAATATAAATTTATAACTCGTAAAACATTGTTTATATTTCCAAGCAAGATGACGAAATTAAATGACTAATGCAGAATAAAATAAAAAAGTAGAGAAACAAAATTAATTATCAATCACTTAAAATGATAAAATGTTAAAGTGGAAAACGAAAGTTTAAACGTTTAAAGTTATTTTCGTTAAAAAAGTATCAAATTTATGTCGGAAAAAAAGGTGAGTCCAAATTCTGTGGTTCAATAATTTTAAAAATTGATTTTAAGCTCCGCCGGAGAGCAGAGTATTCCAAAATTTGATTAAGTCACTTTTGGGCAGGAAGATTGGATAATGAAATTTCGTGCCAAAAATTTCCAAAAAGGCCTTTTTCGATCTATTCACCAGTGAATTTGCAGTGTTCACCCATAAGCACATGAGCGAGGATGAGCCGGAAGCATCTCATAAAGTAATTTGCAATTAATTTCGAAAATAATTTGTCGCAATTAAATATAAAACTTTATAAATAGTACGGTGTGCTGGAACAAATTCGAAAAATATTATATCTGCTATTTGTTAATTGGCCATAAAAGTGTTTGAAAATGTCAGATGTCTTCAAATAATTTAATTTTTTTTAAGTCCGTTCTTCAGATTAGGAATTTTCGGGAATAGACGAACAAATTTCTGTCGCCCCATGCACCAATTCCCTCTCACTTCCCTACGCCCTCTCCATTGGACGCTCATATATGTTCTGGTTGGCTTCTCTCTGTCAGATTCAAATTATTATTTTCTTATCTTCACAGACCTATTATTTTTAACTCAAATACGATTTCCATTTTGATTCAAGACAACAATTACTAAATTTTACACAATTATTTCTTTCGCGTCCCTTCTAATTAATATCTCGCCTCTCTCATGATCCTGCCCAATTTCCGGGTACGCAGGTAAATCGTGTGACTCTTTGTCACAAATTACTAAAAACTCTCTGTCTGTTTGGAATTTGATCACGCATAAAAACTGGTGAAAAACGCGTTTGAGGGCAGAAGTTTAATTCGCAAAATGCGTCCTTTCTCTCCGCTGGTCATTGCTTTCTCCATTTTATGCTATGCAATTTTGTCTCACAAGTCGTGTCGCAGCAGGAATGCGCCTCAATGTCAGACTTTATGGAACGCAAACTATGCGAACAAGCACGCAAATCGGCAAAAGTTGCGGTAATTCTGCCTTTGTATTAATTTAGTATTCTTCAATTTTGTGAACTTTTAAGCTTATTCATAATTCAATTGTCATTTAAACGTCAGCTATTGTAAATAGCTAAATTCGGCTATCCAATTTTTACAGGAAGTGCGCGAAATCGATAGACGTACATGTTCAACATGTGGTTGTTGTCGCGATAAGAACATTGAGTACACGCCCAGGTGTAGGCAGGAATGCACTCGCATCAACCAAATTCAACGTGCATGTGGGTGAAAGCGGTCATTAGACTGTGGCGGCACTCCAACGAAACAAATAACTTGCCGCCATCTCGCGAAATTCCCGACCCGCAATTTTCAAAAATAAGAATCCAGACCATGCACATGCTCTCGCGATGCAAGGCTAAATTTTGGCTGTGTTGGGAATGAATGATTTAAATTAATTGTGACATTTTGTTTTTCATAATTTCATTTCACCTCAAACTGATTTCTCATCAGATTTGAGGTTACACATTGAATCTCGTTTTTGAATAAATAAATATAAAAGATTATTCGATTCCTTTGTACGTATTTACGGTTCAAAGACCGAAGTACATAACAGAATGGTTTTGCAGAAGGCACGCAGAAAGGAGTACCGAATGCTTAGCGAGGCAGAACGAGACCGCTTTCACGCCGCACTCTGGACGATGAAGCGAAATGGCACTTTTGACAAATTATTCGGGGCGGCACACGCAAGATATGCGGAAGGCACAGGCGCGCATTTCGGACCAGCTTTTCTGCCATGGCATCGGGAGTTCATCAAACGGTAAAAGAATCTGCTGTTTCATATTTTTTAGTCTGCAACGCAGATTCGAGTTCGAGCTTCGAATGGTAATAATCGTCATCGGCGTGGGTTCTTTAGTTCATTGCTGACCAACAGATTGATCCCGAATTGGCACTGCCCTACTGGGACACTGCACTGGACGCCCGCCTCGCGAATCCACGCGACTCCATACTTTTCTCCGACGAACTGATGGGAAATGTGGACTCGTGGGGGCAAGTGAGCAGTGGCATTTTCCGCGGCTGGGAGTCCATCAATTGGGAGAAATTGCTCGCTGGCACGGTGAGAAAACACGCTGCTTTGAAGGCAAAATTGGCTCTTGGAATTGGAACTATATTTCAACGGTCAATTACAAATTAATATACCAATTGACGAGTCAGTGATTATCGCAGTGAAATTGATCCTTTTAATCAATGACAGATCTGGCGCGAAAAAGTTGCCATAATGCGATAAATAATTCTTTTTAGGATCTGACCAGGGAATATGGCTGGGCAAACGTGGAATATTTTCACGACTTCCTAGACGAGAAACGCTATACAGTGAGCATAAACATTCGCCGGAATATGTCCGATATGCGAATTCCGCTGATGGGAGACGAACAGTGAGTACTGAGTGGAGTTAAAAATTGAAATTTTAAACGCATTCTCTGCGAATAGCATTGCCGCTATCGTCTTGCAACCGTATGGAAGCGCACTCTTTGGGCAGAACAACCTGCAAAATGCGGTAAAATAATGGCTAATGAGTGTGCTTTTTACCCCACAAAAAATCATTGCATTTTCAGCGCTGTCCATATCGAAACATACAAACACTGGAGACGTTTCACAGATACGCGCACATGTTTATTGTATGCCAAAAATTAACTCTGAAAAGCAAAAGCGTACTTAAATCGCTAATTCGAAATAAATAGAAATCCGAAATCAGAAGCAACCAAACACTAGAATTGGTGGAATCGTCAATGGTTTTTCAGGGAGGCGAGACCGGCGACATGAACGAGTCAATTCGCGCAGCAAATGATCCCATCTTCTACCTGCTACACTCATTCATCGACTTGGTTTTTAAAACTGCCGTCCCCTACGATAATTCACCTTTTCAGCTTTGGGAGTTGTGGCGCGAAAAATACCAATCGAGAGTGCAACAGAGCACCGTGTACCCGACCGATTTGCCGCCGGTAATTTGTTGAAAACAAAAGTTTTCGGCAAAAATTATTTTTTGTATTTCGGCCAAGAGCTGCAGATGTACAGAAATGCAAATATAAATTTCAGTCCTGTGCCCTGGTTGAACACAGTCTCAACTTGACGATGCATCCCTTCGAGGGCTTCACGAACAGGGATGGACTAAGCACCCTCTACACAGACAATTTGTATTTCTACGATTGGCGACCCAGTTGCTCGTATGAGCGGCCATTTTGTGATTCCAGGTGCCAAAATTTGAAAAATAGAGTTAATTGTTTTGAGATTCTTTCCAGATTCCTGTTCTGCGATCTCTCCCATGGGGAGCCCAAGTGTGTGTCGAAAATGCGCCGAGGGGCCAATTGTCTGGGCTATTCTAACAGTAAGGGGGGCAAAACTAGTATCAACAATAAATAATTTCACAAAAAATTGAAAAAATAAATATTTTGAAATTTGAGACGAAGAAATGTGCTATGAGTCAGTTTGCATTGCGGGACGTTGTCAGTTGCCGGCCAAATATATGCCAATGCAATGCTTGGATTGGTGCGCCGGTCAATGTCCTGCCAACGACGACTATTGCAATGTGCGATGTGTTTGTGCGCGTTAATGCATCCCGATGACTTGTCAAGCGCTATATAAGATTCTAACGCAAGATTTTTCTGATTTTGATCGCTCCAGATTGGTGAAAGTGGCTAATGAAATTCGTGGAAGTAGTCGTTAAAATTTACTAAAATAACACGCGCTGTTGTTGTGCTGTTGCTTTGCCAATGAATGAGTGAATGAGTCTAACAATGCGAACACTATTTTCTGTTCTACAACAATTCAGGAATTATAATTAGGGTTGTTCACTCCCTGTTAATAACCGGGTACCCCGGTTTTCGGTTTTGCCGGTTTTGCTACCCTCGGTTTTCGGTTTCGGTTTCTCCGATTGACCCGGTT
>VAHH01000912.1:0-17861 GCA_013357305.1 Radopholus similis | reverse complement strand
AAAAGACCTCTAAATCTCATCTTAATCGACTAGCTATGATAATCATTTGATTTTATGTTAGTATCTCGATAAGTGACTGTCCAATCTGATCTCAATTTAACATATCCCTTGATCCAAAACTATTTGCGATAATATTGTTATCAAAATCGAATGAAACTGAATTTGCGATTTCTCCCATTCATTTTGCAGCTGCTCTACATTCCGGTGATGTGGGCGATGCGGCGCCACCTGAAGCAGAACTGCTACAAACTGATGTTCTGCCTGGGCCTGATCGACATGCCAGCGCTGGTGGTGCTGGCGCTGCTCAGCGGCATCTTCGCCTTCCAGGGCGCCAGCTTCTGCTCCTACCCGATGCTGAACATCTGGGCCGGCTTCATCGGCATGTGTGAGTGGCATTTTAAAGTAAAATTCACCTTTTAAAACGTCGAATCAAGTCAAAAGTTTGATTAATCGAACATTCACTTTGAATTTTGATCTGATTTTAAAGGAATTCAGTTTGGATATTTTTAGTTAATTTTCAAAATTTAATTCAAAATTTTGGCGCGCAACCACATAAAGTTAATTTAAATTTTAAATAGGGAAGACAATGACCATTTTAATCGACAATCTTTGATGTATTTGTCTATGAGATGCATGAAGGTCACTAACATCAGTTAGTGATCAATGATCAGGGATCAAACATTGAATTGAATCAGGTCAAAATTTGCGTATCACATCGTCTTAATTTATCAATTTTAACTGATTTTGCTCTAATATTTAGCCGAAATGTGAAACTAATATTTTATGGGGTAAGAGTCACATTGGACAATTACTCTTCTTCTGTTTCTGTTCTCATTATTTTCTACAATCCCGCGAATCTACAAATGTTTCAATTTCAATGGATGAAAATATAAACGTTTCTTAATTTTTTGCTGCTTTTTCTGGGCCGGCTTCATCGACATGTGTGAGTGGCGATGCTTGGGTCAAATCAATCTTTTAAAACCATCGAATTAAATCAGATCAAAATTTGCATATCTGGTCGAACTCAAATGATCAACTTTTAAGCGGATTTTGATTGTCATATTTAGCCAAAATGAGCAACAATTTTACGGGTTAACTCCAAATTAAAACTGATTTTGAATAAGATTTAGGTTTATAACACATAAAACATTTTTTGTCCTTCCAAAAAGATGAATAGATGACAATACATCACAACGCAGAAAAACGAGTAGTATTCAATTGGAAAATACGACACAAAAATAATCGCAACACATAAAATGTTATTTTCTCCAAACCTATAAATAGGACATGGGACAAAAACGACTCAAATATTGATTATAATTTTTAATTTTCAATTTACAAAATGTGTGGCGACTCAAAACCATTCATTTTTGCGCGCAGTTTTCTGGTTCTGCGAGACGCACATGGCCATCGTGTTGGCGGCCAACCGACTCCTGTCCCAGGCCTGCCCGTGGCTGTGCGAGCTGCTGTTCCGCGGCGCCCGCACCTGGTGCTGGGCCCTGGGGGTGGCGCTCTATTCGCTGTTCTTCGCCTGGACAGAGCTGCCGCTGGTCTGGAGCTCGTACACCTTCTCGTGGTTCTTCAACCCGCACATCGGCTATGTCCAGGGACTCGACCACTTGGTGAGAGAGGGCCATTTTGGGGGGCCATTTCAGCGCTTCCTAAATTGCATCAACATTTTTTGAGCAGTCTTCCAGTAGCAATCCCTGGAACGCTTTTTACTTTAGATGTTGTGCAAATAGCCACTATTTTTGCTTATAGGTCGCACAACAAAAGTTTCTGAACATCCATTTTACCAAAAAAATCAGTCTGTTTTAATTTTCAAAAAATAAGAAGAATGCTTAGCATTTGCCGTGAGAGCCAATTTGGGGTAACGGTTTAAAAGTGCCAAAATTCGTAAGAATTATTGATTCTTTTTATTTTTTGAAATGGATAAATTACATTTTATAAATTCGATTTCTGCGGTCGCCATATGAACAGACAAAGTGTCGTTTATTTGTGTCTTACACAAATAACTACTATTTTTCTTTTTTTGTTTATGGGTCGCACAGCGGAACAACCATATTCTTCTTTTTTTCCATTTTTATTTTTTAAGTAAAACCCATAAACAAAATATAAGAATGCTCAGTATTTGCAGTGAAATTTTACAATTTAAGTTTAAACGTTTCCGTTTCCCGTGGGCAAATTTTTCTAAATTTTTTTGATTATTTCAAAATTTAAAATGTAACTCATAAATGAGATCTAAGCTTTTGTGCTCAAAAACGAATGAAAATTGGTTATATTTAAAAAAGATTTGAGACCGAAGACAAATTCGTTTAAATTTCGTTACTATTTCACAAGCGAAATTTGACACCCTAAAAAAGCCTATGCAAGCCTAGGCGCCTAAGCCAATATTTCTTATCCCAAAGTGTAGCCGAACGTGGCATTTTAGCCTAAGCCAATGTAAGCTTTTAAGCTTAGCTTAGCCTAAGCCTATCGTTGAAGCATATTTAGAGTACCGAATATTCAAAACAAAAATAGCAACAATTTGATGGGGGAGTTGCAATCAAAAGTTCTCTCTTGTTCGTCTGCTGCGACTCAATCCGTCAAATTGTTCTCATTATCACACATTGGCCAGAGGCAGCGAATTTAGAGCAAATGGGCGAAAAAGACGAGGGCATGATTTGAGTGTAGCGTTTATTAAGCTTTTAGTAATTTTTTATTTAGCTAAACATTACTAAACCAATTTTATGGGTTGAGTTCTTGAGTCTAAATCCTAATCAATCAATTTTCAATGCAACTCACCCCTGAAAAATTGTTCACTCAAAATTTAAAGCTAACAATTTTAAAGAACCCTATTTCGGTTCAAAATTTAAAAAATTAAAAGCAATCAAATTTGAAAATCAGTGTTAAATATCAATCACAGCATATTAACACACATTTTTTTAACTTTTACTAAATTTGTGTTCTTCTTTCTTTGCACAAAGTGACTTCGAATTTTCTGAGCCAATTATATTGAAGATATTGCAAAAACAATTTTACGGGATGACTCAAAATCATTAGAATTCAAATGACTCACCCCAGCAATTTTTAGCTCATCATTTTTGCCTAAATCAACACAGCTTTTTTCCCGCCAAATTGACAAACTGGACAGAAAGCTTTGCAAAACCATCAAATTGTTCTCACGCATATTAGCCAGAATTGAGGCAGTGAAATTTTACAGCAAATCGATCGAGAAGATAAAGCTTCAAAATATGTGTGTAAAAATGAAATTTTTTTAAGCAAAATTTGTGAAAGTTTACAGTTATACTCAAGCGATTGCTCTACAATTCACCCCATCAAATTGCTTACTCGAAAACTGGCCTAAATTTTAGCATAGGGAATAACTAAAATGAATAATAAAAGTGCCAAAATCTTCAGCTGATAAATTAGAAATTTCCTTAAAATTTATTTGCCATTTTTATGGATTTCTCACATTTTGCATTTTAGCCAATATTCGATTGTTCAGCAACCCAACCCATAAAGTTGTTTTCTCTCAGCCTAAATTAGCGAGGAAAATAATAAGTAAATACTAAAAACTTCCAGATTCAGTTTTACCCAAAAAATTAGAAATTACCATAAATTTTATTTACCATATTTCATATGGATTAAAAAACAGTTCCAATTTTTAAATTTACAATTCAAATGCTTACAGTGCTTCTTGAGTCCTCCAGTCAGACCTTTTTCTAAGCCATTTGGTCTGATCTCTTCCATCCTTCTTAATAACTGGGCTATATAGTAAAAGCGAAAAAAAACGAAAAACATAATTCAAATTCATTCACCCCATCAAATTGCTTTTTCGAGAATTGGCCTAAATTAGAGAAGGGAATAACAAAATGAATAATAGAATGCAACGGTCACTACCAAAAATTGGAAATTACCTTAAAATTTGTTTGTCATTGTTATGGATTAAAGAACAGTGTTCCAATTGTCACATGCGGACCCCCCCGCCAATGCAAGAAAATTTGAGCGTCATTCAAAACTTAAACTTTTCAAAACTCACAAAACCAAGGACCGACTTCTCGTCCTTTTACTCCTCTTATTTATACACCGAATGTGGCGCAACGATTTAATGGGGTGAGTCGTCCTGCTGGTGTTCTCCTCTTCTCCTGGCGTTCTCTCCAGACCTATAATTTTACGGGGTGTTTCAGTCCCATTGAAGTTTAACTGATTTCCATTTGCCATTTCACCACGTAAAATAGTTGGTCAGACATTTTTTCCAATTTTTTCACTGAAAGTTTGGGCCAAGATATGTACAAAACAAAATCACACATCGTGGAATTGGAAGTAATCACAATCATCCATTCCAATCCCTTTTTCTCTTGTTTTCCTTTGAAGCGAACTGACGAATTTCCAAAAGTGCCTCTGGAGCCAAATCCTCCATTGAGCCGGTGGTGATGTGCTCTTATTCTGAGGAACGAATGGACTTTAAATCGTTTCTCAGTTTTTATCAATAATTTTTTTTCCAAAATTAGTTCACAATATCAAAAAATCTAAATTTTTAATTTATGAGTTGTAAAATTAGCAAATATATAAATGACTGGTTCCTAAGATGGACTTAAATTTGATTTTTAGATAATTTTGTTTTAATGTTTGTTGTTGATATGTAGGTATTATATGTTTGCAAAAAAAGCGGAAAATATTTGCCTTTTTGGTGTGTGACGCTGAAGCGATTCCTTTTCTCTCTTTTCGAGGCCACTCACGTCAAACGGCCCCTAATCCAAATGGGACTCTTGATTTTTTGCTTTTTTTCCATCAATTCCTTCAATTTTCTCGCCGCAACAGTTGTTCGCTCCGTTTTCGGAATGCGCTTAAATTTCGGCTGGCGGTGGTGCCCAACTTGTGAAGTGGACGCGTTTTTGAGATGACTAAAAAATGATTAGTCAATCAATCCAATTTAACATTTGCCACAAAAATTTGATTCATTTCACGTCACAAGTCATTATCAAAAATTATTGCTGTTGCATCGAAAGTGCGCCAAATTATGCGTTAAAAATTTAATTTTATTTGATGGGTTCCCTTCTTGATTGCAACCCATCGAATAACCGATGAAATACTATTCTCGGTAGGAATGTGGATGCAATTTTTAAGCCCAAAAAAATGGCGAGTTCGTACTTCGTAGTTAGGGTACAAGTTTAAAAAATACAATAATTTTATTTAGAATGCCACTGAATTCGGCATTCAATTGGCTCCAACCCTACAGGGAGAGCTCACAACAATTTCTTTTTATTCTGCAAAATTTGGCATTCAAAATGTGCGTTCAGCTTTTTGTTTTTGCGGTTCATTAGCGCATCATATTGTGTTCCAAAATTTGTTGAATTGTCCGATGGGTTTCATCAACTCTTTTCGATTTGTTTGAAATTCACTTTTTTGCTGCCTAAAGGCAATCAAATTTGACTTTTAATTCGGTTACAATTTTGGATGATGTTCGGATATGATCATTAGTTTTAACACATACACATACCTATAATATCAAAATTATATTAAATTGTTCGATGGGTTCCATTCATTTTTCATCGGTCCATGAAATTTTAAAAATCAATTTAAATTTGTTACTTTGATCTGTTGAGCGATACATTTTGTTGGGTGCTGCCACCTTTTGGATTGTTTTTGATGTGAAAGTGCCAGACTGGTGCCAATGTTCACGCGCGGCGATTGCCTTTCCGATTGGACTTGCGCCAGAACGAATTCCATTTCCCAACTGTTCTTTTGTTGTCGTACTCCGTTCGCTCAAAACCTTGGTGTTCCTGCATGGAACATTTATTTTCATGAACAAACGACTTAATTTTGCTCGAATTCAAATTCATATTTTGTAAGTTTTTTATCCAAATCCGAACAACGGATCTAGTTAAAATTTTGTGATTTTATGTCTAGTTTGTATATGTGTTCCAAAAACAGGAACTAACAAATTGATTCATATTACATCCTGTTTAATAATAAAATTAAAAATTTTTTAAAATCCTGTTACAAAGCTTTCTTTGGCTTTATTCAGATGCAAATTTTGGGCCCACTAGTGGAATATGATCGGAATTATGGTAAATTGATCTTTTGAACTTAGACCCGCCGGAGATGTCCCGAGTCTCGAGCTAGGTTGTAAGAAGAAATAAGGGATTTGAGTGGACTGAAAATTGAACTGATAAAACAAATATTAATTTTGTAAGGGAAGTGGGGAAAATATAGAATCCTCATTGAGCATTAATATCGGGCTTATCCGACGCAAATTAGTGATTTGAGCCTGATTATTGACCAAAAAATAGCAGAAAATAATTTTACGAGGTGAGAAGTTTTGATTTGGCGACTGTCAATGTGTAGAAAATGAAGCACATTTTGTTATACACATGTTATTATGAGATGAAGAAGGAATGAGGTTACACTTTGATTAACGCACGAGTTGTTTTTTAAATATCGTTCTGTAATTCCCTAGAGAAATCACACCCCGCACATTTTTTATTATGTGTAATTTAGAATTTTTCCGATGGTCTCCGATAAAATAGACAAGTAAGCAGCTTCTGGTTCCAATTTCCAAAAAAGTGGCACTTTTTTTGCCGACAAAAATTTCTAAATTAAATTATTTGCTTTTTCCATATTCATTTTTACGTGTTACAAAATTGGATTAGCGCAAAACGGAATTGTTTTAGCTTTAATGCCGAAACTGAATTTGTTTCGCTCAAATAGAGGATTTGACACTTTTATTTTTATTCCAAAAAAAACATTTCGCATGTGTTCCTCAGAATCGTCGACATTTGCTGCAGAGACATTGTACATGTGGTTGAACGTTATCGGACCCATAAACTTTTAATTGGAGACTCGTAAACCGTGTGCATTTCAGCGTCCGCTCGAATCGAAAAATGAAAAAAAAGTGATTGAAAAATAAAAGTATTTTATGCATTTTATTCAAATTTGATTTTTAATAGACAATTTAAATTGAATTTAAATTAAGTATAATCTTTGTACATCATCCGATTCGTTTAATTTCTTAAAAGTCGATATTTTCAAAAAACCAATTCCAAGTCTCCTCAATTCATTTGGTTTTTGTCCTCCTCTCTCGGCTTGATGATCGGACGCGCGGGATTCCCGACAACAGTGGTGTTGGCCGGCACATCTTTGGTCACAACTGCGGCCGCTCTGCAAACAAAACAGAACATCAAAATCAAATGAAAAGTTCTGAAATTGATCAGTTTTAAATTTTAATTTTGAATCCCATTATACTATTGTCCAATCCGGATTAACTGGATCTGGCTGGCTTCAAAGATTTTGGATTTTTTTATTGGCATTTTGAATTTATACTTCGTGCTGATTCGAATATGATTGGGAGAAAAAACAAGAATTTAATGTGATTATTCGCTTTGCCATGTTATTCTTTTATGGGTTGCAAAAAATGGAGTATTTTATATATTTTGTACAACCCATAAATAAACGCGGATAAGATCTCTAAGAAAATGCACTTGGTCTGTATTTTTTTAAATGCTAAAAGAAACAGCTTCGCAAAATTAAAAAAAGTTGTTTTAACCAAATTCATTCATCCTAATTAGTGTTCCCAATCTAATTCATATTTAAAAAATTACACTTTTCAAGTCATAAACAACACACTTTGTGCTCCAAGAAAACCCACCCAATGATTGCGTTGTCGCCGATTGTGACGCCGGACAGAATTGTGGCGTTGCCCCCAATCCAGACTAGCCAATTTCAGGGGCTATCTGGGCCAATGAAAGAGTTGGATTCGTTTGGCTAAACCTGGGCCCAAAAACTGGTCCCAAGTGGGCACATTTGGCCTGAGTTCAGTCAAAAAATCATTACTCAAGGATTGAGAAGGCAATTTGGATGGACTCTTTTTCGGATAAATAGCCACCATTGTTGGCTATCCAATGAGCCCTTGGGAGCATTTGTCTAACTTAACTGATCCCAAAGTTATGGCCCAAAAACCTGAGTTGGCGAGCAAATGAAACCGATTGGGATAAAAATCATATTATTAATTACTTTTAAATTTATTGTCCTCGTTTGGGATTTTGCTAATTAAGAAATAAGCGTCTGAGAGAATTTGATTAATATCCCTTCTTAAATAAATTATGGGTTGCTGCTAAAATTATCTCTTTATTATGGAAGCCAATTGCCTGGTCTCCGCATCGCGGGGATGTTCGGCCGTGTAGATTTGCACGCACGGTCCGACCCACGTTTTTTCGCCAATCTCAATGCGTCCAACATCGAGCAAATAGCAGTTGTAGTTCAGGTACACCTCGTCAGCCAAATGGATGTTGAAGCCTGGAAAACATGGAAATTTAAAAATCTCCGATATTAATAAATGAGCTAGTTGTTCCATGTTCAAATTTTTGAAGTGTTTATTTTAACATTTTTTCTTCACCAAAATCGCAATAGAACGGCGGTCGAATGGAACTGCCGGTGCCCAAATGGCCCAAGCGATCGCGCAAAAGGAAAATAAAAATAATCCAAATTTTCTTTTTCATTAAAATATTATTTTTATTTAAAATTCAATTATGGCTAATTCACTCGAAATTAATTTCAAACTTTTAAAATAAAAATATTACTAATTAGTTTTCAATGTTTGCCGAACATGGACTGGCAAAAACTTTGAATTGGGTCTTGAAACGAAAATGGAATGATAATTTTCCATAAGAATTTGTTTATGGGCTGTAAAAAAGCAAAAATCAAAAATCCAAAATGCGACTCACCACGTAAACTCATTGCCCTGTTATTTCTATTCATTTATTTATCGAAAGCCAAACAATGATAGCAAAAATAAATCGTGCGTGTTGTTCAAAATAATTTTGGCAAATTAAAGTTAGCCTGACTGACCAATGCCTTGAGGTTGTCTGGCACTCGGTACTGGTAGAGTTCTCCGTCCAACATTCGCTCCATCATCGGTTTCTGCGCGTCCAGCGCGTGCATTCCATACCGCTTTGGGCCATTCGAAGTGTTGTTTGTGGTTTCGTTCAGTGAATTGGGAGGGGGCATTTGGGTTTGGGCAATATTTGAAGACCTCAAAATGCGCACTGAAAATGAATGGCGGCACAGTTCAGCGCCGAACGTTCCAGCGGCAGGCTGTTTGAGGGGCCATAACTCAGCCAAATTTAAAGCTAATAAATTGTGTGAGAGATCTTTGGAAAGCTTAAAGTGTTCACTTTGCAATGACCTGTTCAACTCTGGGGTCTGTTCAGCTCTAGAGTTGGCCAAGAATCGGTCAAGTTAGGGCCAAATATTTGAAAAAATCAGCCAATTTTCGAATTTTTGGCCATAACTTGTTTAAAAACTCGACCAACCAATTCAGGCTTGGCATTTTTGTAGAGCTCCAAAGATCTACCCAATAAGTTCAAGAACTCTGTCTTAGCTTCGTTCTTATCGAGTTATGTCTCATAAAACCGTCTGGCGCTGAAAGCTCCCACTTATGTTAGGAATTTATCAATTTTGACTGATTTTGCTCTAATATTTAGCCGAAATGTGAAACTAATATTTTATGGGGTAAGAGTCACATTGGACATTTAATCTTCATCTGTTCTCATTATTTTCTACAATCCCGCGAATCTACAAATGTTTCAATGGATGAAAATATAAACGTTTCTTAATTTTTTTGCTGCTTTGTCTGGGCCGGCTTCATCGTGTGTGAGTGGCATTTTAAAAACAAAGTAAAATTCATCTTTTAAAACTGTCGAATCAAGTCAAAAGTTTGATTAATCGAATATTAACTTTGAATTTTGAACTGATTCTAAAGGAATTCAGTTTGGCCATTTTTAATTAATTTTTAATATTTTAATTCAAAATTTTTTGGCCAAAATGATGCCAACTATTTTACAGGGAAGTCTAAACAAAAAATTGTGATAACATTTATAACTCATCAAAACATTTTTGTCTTTCTAAATAAGAAAAAGTCTTTAAGTCACCAAAGCAGAAAACAGTGTCTCCAGGTTCGAGTGGGACAAAATTAATCGATAAACATAAAAGTTCAAAAGATTGATTAATCGAATATTAACTTTGATTTTTGGTATGATTGAGGAATTCATTTTGGCCATTTTTATTTAATTTTTTATATTAAATTAATTTGCAGAGGATGAAATAATTAATTTAATTAGTGAAGAGAATGACAATTTTGATAGGCAATCCTTGATTGATTTGTCTATGTGATGCAATGAAGGTTTTGGATCCAAAAAATATAATCAAAAGTCCTAAATGGAAAAGACAACATATAATGAAATTCAAAACAATAAATTTGACTTAAAATACAATAAAAACTGAAACACTAACTAACAATAGTGATCAGGGATCAAATCTTTATCTTTTCATTTATTTTTTTTTGGCCCTGTCCAGCTGGCAGCTGAAAAGAAATTTACTGGCTAGTCGTAGAAATAAATTGTTTAACCAAAATGATTTGGGTCCGACATCATACACCGCTCCAAAAAGCCGAAATGAATGGAAACAAATAAAGACTACACAAACTTCCTTAAAATTGACTCAATAAATATTTTCAAATAAAGCTTCAGGGCGGAACTTAAATAGGCTCTCGAATGCTATGGCACTGCTCGGAGTGCTCGGAGGAGACCTTGCAGTGACGGTCTGAAATTGGGATTGATTTTAACTTTTTGGAAATACCAATAAATTTTAACTTTTTCAAAACAATGATTTTATTTGTTGGGTGATCACTGATCAACACACGCTTGGTCCTCTGTCCTTCCACACGGCGTTGCCGTGCTTAAAAGTCAGCTCGATTTTTTTCCTCACTTAGATTTAGTCCAGCAGGAGACAACAATTTTAAATTTTAGCTTTACAATTTTCAGGACACTAAAAACTAAATTTTGATTTTTAAATGTGTACTATATTAAAATGTAAATGCGAAAGTGAACAAAAATAAGAATGGCGAATCCTAGTTTCATTGGCACTTGGAAGTAGGCGCATTGGGCCATTGGGAGCTGCTCAACAGAGGCACAGAGAAAGGCATTGATTGGCTCGCTCAGGGCGGCTAAATGGACGCCACATTTGACCCGTTTTTTGAATGAATGCAGCAGCCGCCCACAGCTGGACAGCGCGACCAGCAGCAGATTGATGCGAGGGACAGGGGGTATACCCAGAATCCCCACAACATAATCTCCCTCCTTCAATTGTGGGGATTTTGGGTTGTGGGGATTCTCTGGGGGAGACGCATTTGACAAGCCATAATTTGGCAAGGATAAAATCTATTTTGTGTCTTTTTCGAATCTTTCGCTGGCTGCATTCTAATCTTAGCATATTCAAAAGGTGCAGGACCAATTATCTCGCCGAGTTGAATCGACTATGGGAAAAGTTGATCGGAGACCATTATAGCTCTTTTAATTTGCAATTGCAAAGCGTAATCACTTAATAATCAGACATCAAAAAGTGATGCCTCACCACCAAATTCAAATTCTCCATTTCCAGGCATGCCCTCGGTGATCTATTTGGCGGTCAACAAAATGTTGCGTCGCGAGTGCAAAGCGCTCCTCTCGCAAAAGTTCTTCAACAAGAGTCGCGTCTCCAACATCAGCGGCCCCAACAACCAGCAGCAGGCATTCACCGTGCACAATGCACCGGCAACTGCTGCGGCAATTGCGGCGGCAGACTTGAAAATATGAGAATTTGGGAGTTATGGGAATCAAAAAAAAATTTCACAGACAACTACTGTCCTCTGTCTTTGAGTCAAAGTCCACTGGGATGTGCACTTGACTGCTAAAAATAACAATTCTATTATTTTTTTTATTTAAATGATTGATATTCCAAATTTTGTGAATACTTTTTCTGTGAATTCTGAGACCAAAATAAGCTTTAAAAAGTGATCAGATCGAAACCTGTTGATCAGATCAAGTAGTATCAATCGATTTGAGAAACGTGATAAAATCAAGTTTCAGCTTTTCTGGTCATTTACCTTTCATTTCAGAATTTAAAGATGCGAATAAATATTTTCTGTTTCCCCAAATTTGAGTCAAATCGATCTTCTTTTAAAAAATCTAAATTGGTTGCCAAATAGCAGAACAAGTTTAAAAATTTAAAACCGGATTTTCAGTGTTCCCGGTTCATTTTACGCGTAAAGAGTCGGTCTCTATGGAGACATATTTTAGTGAATAACTAATTATCAATTGGCGAAAATGTCGGTTCAAGGCAGCTGCCATTGGACGCAGGTGCGCGAGCGAATGAAAGGTTTCTCGCGTCCAAAGCCAACTTTTGTCGGGAATTCACCCGAATTCAATCAATTTCATAGCACACACTGCAATTATACATTATTTTATTTTTATTCAAAATATTGATTCCAAAGATAATCAGTTCATTTGTTTGAAATAATATTTTGAATTTTAAAGCATTTTTAATTTTTGTTTGCGCATGTCTGCGGGGCCTACAAAATCACAGCCAAATATTCCATCGTTTTTCAAACAATTGGGGGAAGTCCGCGACCCGATCTCGTTCGAGACAAAATTATGAAGAAGCCTCCAATTTTGACGCCAAAAACTATATTTACTATTGGGTCGAGTAAAGCCTATTTTGGGGCGGCGTTTTTAGGCTTATGCGGTTTAGAGGCGCTTTTTTCTGTTTGTGTAGTTTGTGGTTTCCAAAAGCTGTTGGCGCTGGTGCGTTGAGTGATCACTGATCACTGAACAGTGCTCAGTGGTGCGGTCGATGAACCAATTTTAAACAGCAGACGCAGCTAAAAACGCGAAGCGGTAACTATTTAAATAGTATAAACTGTGCCATATTTTAAGGATAAAGCGAGACCGTTTTCAGAACCATTGGCTGTCCGTTTTAGGTTTTAAAATTGTTTATTAACAGTTTCCAAAAATATCTACACAACTGTGGTTTAATCTTGCGATACGATTTGATAAAACTGTGGTCTAATCAATCATTTTATAAATCTGACTTTGAAAGCAAATGAATTGGATTTTCATTTTTCAACGTCATTTTGACTCGCAAAATCGTAGCTAAGAATTAAGTTAATTAGCACTTTTCAATGATTTCTATGCCAATTAATTTTTATATTTCTGAGCAAGAGTACTATTGCAAAATTCCCTTTTTGAACAGAATCAGTGATTTTCTCCCAAACCATTTTCAACGAACACATTCATTGTCTTTCTCCAGTGACCTGCTGCAAAATTTTTTGATGTCCACACCAGCAACAATGTATTCGGTAATTATTTATTTTTAATTTTTATAAAATTCTAAAAAATTTATTTGTTTGAAATTTAATATTTTGAATTTTTAAAGTGCATTTTTAATTGTTTTCCCATTTCGCAGTCGCCTGCTCGCCGTTGTTGTTGCGGCTGTTGCAAAGTGACCACGGGAGCAGTTGTGATCGCTGTGCTCGGAATAGTCGGCAACGTCGCCTCCGGGATGGCATTCTTTCGCGCGTTGATCGCCCAATCGAACTCGGTCACCATAGCGGTAAATTTAATTTCTTTAATTAATATGAGTACTTTTGATTCGGACTTCCAAGTGACCATTCGCTTTGCTCAAGCCAACTATTTAACAATCAAATGTTATTCCATTATTTATTTTAAATTTTATTTACGCATCAAATGGCCCTTCCTCTTCTTCACCCATCCAAGGGATTCCCTTTCATTCTTGAGTGATGATGTGATTCAAATTTTTGTTGCAGCAATTCGTCATTTTCGTCCTGTCCATACTCGTCTATGCGCTCATCATCGTGGGTGTGTGCGCACGCATTCCGTGGATGTTCTGCCCATACTTGATTATCGGGGTCAGCAAAATTGAAAATAACTCAAAATAAATATTACATTCCAATGTAAATTCAATTTTTTATTACTTTATTATTTATTATTAAAATTGAGGGCGCCATTTTGGTGATTGTTGCGCTGTTCTTTGTGTTGGTTTTGATTCTCGCAATTGTAGCGCCCCAACAGAGCGCCAACTTCAACATTCTCCAATCGGTTGCGGCCGCCGCGCAAAATGACTCGTCCGCCAACGCACAACTCAATTCCACTTACAACAGTCTCACTCCGCAAGAACAGCAAACTGGTGAAAAACAATTATTTAAATAAATATAAAAATCAAATACAAATAATCAATTAATTAATAATTTTCGTTTAAAATTTGAGCAAATTATTTATATTTAGTCTCCACCATTGTTGTTTGCATGGCGCTAGCTGTGATCGCCATTTATTTCCTGATCAGCTTATGGTTCTATTTGGTGATTTGGCGAGCCAGAAAACAGATAAAGGAGGAAAATGCTGCGAATTGATTCCATTGAAGTGGCTCCCCAAAAAAAAGATTGAATGTTGAATGTTCAATTGTAACTTGTAAGCTTGGATCCGAATTGCTAATTCAGATAAAGTACACTATGATCAAACACAATCAGTTGATCTGATCACCATTTTTGTTTTTTTTCTAGTTTCAAAATTTTGGTGTCGGAAGTTTATTAGCGGTTGTATTGGTTGTTCAGGAATGCAGGAACCCTTAACATAAATTACGATACAATTGTTATTTATGATTCCACAAAGGGAGGATTTATTAAAAACATTGATTCAAATCTGAAACGCTTTACAACTCAAAAAATGAGATGCTAACTAAATTTTAAATACATATAATCTGATTTTTTTCAATTAGTGTTAATTTCTGATTTTTGACTTAATTGGTCAGTTCACATTCACTCTTCTCGATCAAAGCAAAATTTGATTTTGGGGATCGATTGCTGCTTCGATCAGTGCTAAAGCTGATCTGATTGATCCGCGGTCGGATTCGGTCAATGGATGACGCTGGTACAATTCCAGCCACATCTAGCCCCATTCCAAGGGAAAAGTGATTCTCTATCATGTAGAAGGCAACACCTATCAATGATCGATTCCTTTACTTTTACGACTGACTTGGGACTTTATCTGATAAGTCTAAAGTCTAATATATAATATTATTATTTGATTCATCAGTCATCACTGATATAACTGAACATCCTGACTCGGATCCGAATTTGTAAATCCCATTCCGATCAAGCACACTAAGACCACACCGATCAGTTTATCAACACTTTTGATTTTTTTCTAGCTTCAAAATTTTGTTGAAGTTGAGATTATTGCTGGATTGGATGTCTTGTAATGCAGGAACCCTTAACATAAATTACAATACAGTTAATTACCTAAATATTATTTTATGAGTTCCACAAAGGGAGAGTTTATTAAAAACATTGATGCAAATCTGAAACGCTTTACAACTCATAAAATGAGGAATTAACTAAATTTTTAAATTTCCATCGGCAACCAATCATTTATCTAAACGTGCTGGGAGAACAGGAACAACTCAAGTCCAGAAAATTTAAAAAACAGAGATAAAATGCCCAAAAATTAGAATGGATCAGAACCATGATTAGGGAGAGATTAAGAGGAAAATGCTGCTAATTGATTCCATTGAAGTTGCTCCCCAAAACAAAGACTGAAAGTTTACGAATGTTCGATTTAAAGATTCTTGGATCGAATTGCCCATTCCGATCAATCACACTGATCAGTTGATCAACACTTTTGTTTTTTTCTAGCTTCAAAATTTTGGTGTTAAAAGTTTGTTGGTGGTTGGATTGGTTGTTCAGCAATGCAGGAACCCTTAACATAAATTAAAATACAATTATTATTTTATGAGTTCCACAAAGGGAGAGTTGATTAAAAAACATTGATTCAAATCTGAAACGCTTTACAACTCATAAAATGAGGAATTAACTAAATTTTTAAATTTCCATCGGCAACCAATCATTTATCTAAACGTGCTGGGAGAACAGGAACAACTCAAGTCCAGAAAATTTAAAAAACAGAGATAAAATGCCCAAAAATTAGAATGGATCAGAACCATGATTAGGGAGAGATTAAGAGGAAAATGCTGCTAATTGATTCCATTGAAGTTGCTCCCCAAAACAAAGACTGAAAGTTTACGAATGTTCGATTTAAAGATTCTTGGATCGAATTGCCCATTCCGATCAATCACACTGATCAGTTGATCAACACTTTTGTTTTTTTCTAGCTTCAAAATTTTGGTGTTAAAAGTTTGTTGGTGGTTGGATTGGTTGTTCAGCAATGCAGGAACCCTTAACATAAATTAAAATACAATTATTATTTTATGAGTTCCACAAAGGGAGAGTTGATTAAAAAACATTGATTCAAATCTGAAACGCTTTACAACTCATAAAATGAGGGACTAACTATTATAAATTTTTAAATTTCCATCGGCAACTAATCATTTATCTAAACATGGTGGAAAAAAAAGATCAACTTAAGTTCAAAAAATTTAAAAAACGGAGGTTAAATGCCCAAAAATTAGAATGGTTCAGAACCATGATTATGGAGACTCATGATACAAAAAACAAAATAGACATCCATCTATCTATTCTTTTGGGAGAGAAATGGCCAAAACTCTCCGGATACCAACAATAATTTCGAAAATGTAGCATAAACCGGTGATATCTTTGGTTTTTGCCCAATTAAGTGCAATTTTTCGAAACTTCAGATTCAAATTGTTAGCCTAATTTATGACCAAGTTATGGCTTATCAAATGCCTCCGTCGCCCAAACGACCTGCTTCGCACGCAAAAGGACAGAAAGCAAAACAAAAAAGGAGTGAAATAAACTGGCCAGCAGTTTGGATAAGAACGAAGTGGCGAGAATCTTTTTTAAAGAGCAAATAGGTCTTTCTCGCCGCAATTCAAATTTTGAGCTCTTCCCGTTTTGAATTGGATCCCTTTATATCGTAGAGGATCGGTCGTTAAACTAGTAAATATTGCCAATATGGCGAAAAGATTTTACGGGGTCAAATGAAGTGCAGGACTTTTATTCTCGAACCCCCTTGTCTCTTTCAACTCTGCTATAACATCAGTTTAGAAAATAAAATAATAAAAAGGAAAATATCGCGCATGTCTTTGTTTTTTTGCCCAAAAGGCAATTTTTCTAAAAGGCGGCAATTCATTGGAAAGTGAGGACGGCTTAGGCGTGCCCTTTTCGCACACGTCAACAGATGCTGCTGATGTCTCAATTCTGCCTGGTGAACAAATGCAATTTCCCTCGACAAAGTGACAATTAGGCGGCGCACTCAGCCCCCAGGCCCCCAAGTACTCATTCCCGTGAGTACCTTGAGTACCTTCAGTGCGCCAGGCATTGGGTCTCTGTGTGCCTCCGCCTCCGGGGCTTGGCGCTGTTGGACCAGAGGCGCATTCGCACCCCTCAATTTGCACCCTTTCTGCTGCTGCTCAGCATTATTTAATTACAGCATTTTGGACGGAAATCTATCGGCCAGACGCACACTTTTACATCTGCCAGTGGACAGATTCATCATCACAGCCAATATTATAAAAAATATTTTTTATGTTAACTAGTTGAATCTTGAATGTCTTTGATTTTATTTTGCAATCAGTTCAAAAAAGCTATGAAGGATTAATATATTGAAAAGTCATCGCTTTTTATTAGTCAAAATTTTTTTGGAACACATTCGGTGAACAGGTTACGCAAGTAAATTTGCGGAAATGAAAAATGTTTAAAAAGATTTGACGACAATTTTATGAGGTGTACTGGAAAAGGATTGAAAATGAGAACAATCGTTTGGAGATGAACACACACCCTATAAAAAATCATAATGGGATTAAACAAAAAATTAGAATAATTTGTTCTCAAAATGATTTTTATTTTTATTTCACTCATTTCATCAAATTCATTTTTCGATTCAATGCCCTACAATGCGTCAACAGATGTGGTGGGTTCAAAAATGAATTTTAATCCCACACATTTTTGCCCCGTTTTTCCCAGTGGTACCAATACTTTGGTGGGAGCGGTGCCCAGTGGTGGATAATGCTCGCATTTTACGGCTTCCGCGCCGCACTGGCCACCATTGGCCTTCTGTTCAACTGCAGCATGG
>VAHH01000911.1:0-17865 GCA_013357305.1 Radopholus similis | reverse complement strand
CATCATCCTGATAAAATACACCGAACCATTCTTGCTTCCATGCGCTCCATTCATTGTATGAGGCTGGGTCAACTATCCGCTCGAAAATTGAATAAAAATCAGGGATTTTTGGAGTTTTTTGGCCATAACTGGCCCAAACTGATCCAATCAATTCCGTTCCAAATGCCTTTTTGTAGAGCTTCGCTTCCACATGTCTATTCAATTTAGTATTTCCCTTCTAAATAGCTCTCATAACTCGGTCAAGATTCAGGCAAAAAATTTGAATCCAATGGTCACTTTTGAAGTCAAAAGAGTGCCCCTTCCACTGGCCTGTTTAGCTGGTCCAAATGCCATTTTGGAGGGAAATTAGAGCTCTACAAATTTACCTTTGGGATCCTGCATATACTTAACTCATTTCATTCTATGGCCCGGAGATCCCGTCGCCCAAACTGCCGCCGCTTTTTGTTTTGGCCCTCTCAAAATGTGTTCGCGCATTTTTTAGGTGGAAGCATGGAAGCACTGTGCAAACTGATGCCGCAAATAATCAGAGCTGTGATCGCGCCGAAATAAATCTGGAGAAATCTGATTCACACAACAATTTTATGAATTCTGAAACATTTGGGCCCCTCTGATAAAACCGTGCAGCGTTTGTCGAAAGCTCATTGTATTCAAACAAATTGGGGAAGTGCAAAAAGGGAAACGGTTGATGCTTGAGGAAACCAGTTTACATTTGATGGGGCGACTCTTGTCCATGTTCACACCAAAGCTCGATGGTCCGCCCAATCTATTAATGTCAACAACAGTTTATTCTTTATTGCCAAAAAATGCTTCAAGTGCCTGTTCGGAATGGGTCAAAGGCAACTCGGCCAATGGCAACTCGGCCAATTTATATTTTAAAATTGTTTTAAATTTAAATATGTCTAAGCCTAACGAGCCAAGTTGGCTATTTTTAGCTTAAGCCAATGCAAGCTTAGCTTAAGCTTAGTTTATGTCTAAGCCTAACGAGCCAAGTTGGCTATTTTAGCTTAAGCCAATGCAAGCTTAGCTTATGTCTAAGCCTAACGTGAAACAATTTTAAAATATACATTGGCCGAGTTGACAATTGGCCGAGTTGCCTTGACCCCGTTCGGAATCTTCCCCTTCAAAAGGACCAACATTTTTCAACAAGAGGACGGGTCCGCCGATTTCAAAGTGACCCAGGCCTAATTTTTCACATAATATTCCCTACATATCCCTGCACAATTCTATCATTCGTAGCGTGCAAATAATTAAATTGAAGCGACTGCCAAAAAATCAAAATTGGGTGAACCCCCCCCCCCCCATTCTCCTTCAAATGGACCTTTCCCACTTTCATTTTACTGTATCGGCGAATAATTTAATGCGCACACAAATGCAATGGATGTGATTGACTGATTGATGTGGAGGGATTAGGTATATGTGGTCAGTTGATTGCGGTCTGGTGGAAGGGACTGATTGCGCTCGCAATTGGTGAGGAATGAGTGAGTGGTGGGGTCTGGGGGGAGCACACGCAAAAATCACGGGGATAAGAGAAACAAACGAACGAACGAACGGGCTCGGCCTGAAAACAGGGTACTGTAGGTATGTGTAATCACCGGATTGGATTGCGTGAATTGCAGCAGTTCATAATTTGGTTGGGGGGAAACAAACCGAAGCAGGTCTGTTGGGCGACGGAGGCCTTTTAGATTTTAGAAGCCATAACTTGTTCAAAACTTAAGTTACAAATTTGATTATTATGCCATTGGAAAACTCAAAGTGTGCTCTATCTAAAGATAAATCAGTCATCGGATAGCCCAAAAATTGGCCAAGTTATGGCCAAATGTTTGAAAAAATCAGGGATTTTTGGAGTTTTTTGGCCATAACTCGGCCCAAACTGATCCAATCAATTCCCTCCCAAATACAATTTTATAGAGCTTCCATTGGCCTATCCAATCACTTTTGGAATCTCTCTTCTAGCTCTATTCCTTGCCAAAGTTATGGCTTCTCAAATGCCCCCGTCCCCAAACGACATGTACCGGAAACAAACACACAAATGGGTGCTCAAATTTACAAAACAGGGGAATGATGATGTGATTCGGGATTGGGACTAGACGCAACCACAGGAATCACAAATTGCGACAAAAAGAGGCGACCAGAGAGAGCAGGTTGCGCAATACAGAATAGACAAATGTCGATTGAGGTGTGGGTCATCAGGGCATTGGCAAATGTTTGGGTGTTTGAGAGCTTTGCATAAAAGCCCCAAAAGGAAGGCATTGGATCTGATTTGCGCCAAAAACTAAGCCAATTTGTATTTGGGTGGATTTGCCGATGCCCTTGGATGGAGCTAAAAGCCAGAGGAGAGAATTGCCACAGAAAACAGAGAACAGGAGGTGGGTTCCAGTGCCCGTTGGCGGATGTGCCATTCTTTTGTGCGCGCCTCTTTCGCCTCACATCATGCCCTCCTGGCTGCCGCCCGAAGACACCGACAGGCGACGCGAGCCGCCGCCGCCCTTCTGCTTGGAGTGCACTTTGGTGTGGCGCTTTCGCTCGTCCGAACGCGCGAACTTGCGTCCGCACACCTCGCAGCAGAACGGCTTCTCGCCGGTGTGCGTGCGCACGTGCGTCGTCAGGTGGTCCGAGCGCGAGAAGGCGCGCATGCAGATTTTGCACTGAAAGCGGCTTGATCGACTCAGAAACCTTTAATCTTAGAGCGCAAATCTTTCCGAGTTGAGCCGCAACAAGCCTAAGCCTAGCCATTAGCCTCAACTTCTAAGCTAAAACTATTTATAAATTGATCGGCCGCCTGAGCCTCTAAGTCTAAGATTAAGCCTCAGCCTCTAAGCTTAACCAGATTAGGCCTCATCCTCTAAGCTTAACCTAAGATTAAGCCTCAGCCTCTAAGCTCTTCTAAGCTAAACTATTTATAAGTTCATCGGCTGCCTCGGTCTCTAAGCTTAGCCTAGGATTAAGCCTCAGCCTCTAAGCTTATCCTAAGATTAAGCCTCAACTTCTAAGTTAATCTATTTATAAGTTGATCGACCGCCTTAGCCTCTATGTTTAACCTAAATTTAAGCCTCAGCTTGCTCATCAAAAGCGTTAAAATCTCAAGTTCCAAATTAATCCAAATCTTGACTATGTCTAAGCCTATAAGCCTAAGCCAACTTCTAAGCTTATCCGAAGTCTTTTAGCTTCTTAAATTGACATAAAAACTTTGCCCTAAGCTCAAGCCTCAACATTCTGACCCTCGTTTTGCACACGCACCTGGAACGGCTTGTGCCCGGTGTGGATGCGGATGTGGCGCGTGAGCTCGTCGGAGCGCGAGAAGCGCCTGTCGCAGTTCTCGATGGGGCACTGGTGGGGCCGCTCCTGCACCGGGGTGCGGCTGTTCCGCTGGTAGTCGCCGAGCTGCTCCAGCTGGCCGCCCAGCGCCAGCGAGACGCCCACGCCCGACGCGGAGGCGCCTCCGCCCAGCTTGGCGCCGCTGGAGGTGGACGGCGACGAGAAGGTGGAGCGCCGCTCGCGACTCTTCAGCGGCGAGTACTCGCGCAGCGCGGCCGCCGCGCCCGCCAGCGAAGAGGACGACGGCGGGAACATGGGCGCCGGCTGGAAGGCCGGCCACTCCTCGAACGACGGCTCCGGCTTGAACGTCTGCAAAGGGCCAAATTGGGCAAATGGTGCTGTTGATGTATTGTATTTTGCTGAAATTCATGACTTCTGTCCAAAAATAGCGAAAAGCGAAGTGAATTTGGTGGCCAAGTCGAGGGCTCAGTTCGCCAAATTGAGCCCATCAAATTTCGATGGCTAGTCAAGTATGGCTATTGGCCAAGAAACAAAGTCAATTCCTTGAGCGTAATATTTAGTTTTGGGCGACCTCTTGGCCAGTAAGTCAAGTTTCCGAGCATTTTAGACTTTGATTTTGGCAATTGGTTATACTTGGGTACTTGGCCTATTGATGGGGTCCGAGTGGGGACCAAAGCCAAGCCTTCACTTATTCGGATGCTTTTGGCCATTGGCCCAGATAAGGCCCACACTTTGCTGACCATTTTCTGGGCGGCGGCCTGGAACTGGTGCGGCGAGTGGTGGATGGGCTCCATGCCGGAGCTGGTCGCTGTGGACGTGGAGGAGTTGGGCCGCGACTGCGGCTGCGACTGGGGACGCGCGGCTGAGGCCACTGCCGCGGAGGAGGAGGCGGAGGAAGAAGAGGCGCCCGACTGCTGCAGCGGGACCAGCGCCCCCGAGATGGCCGAACAGGACGTGGCGTTGGACGAGCAGGCGGCGGTCGACATCTGCTGGGCGCCGCTGCCGGACGCGCCGGCGGAGTGCTCGCAGCCGCAGCACTGTGCAGCTGCCGCGTTGGCCGGCATGATGCTGCAGCTGATGCTCTGGTGGATCTGCAAAATCGATATTTTGGTCTGAACTCGCTAAAATCGATAGTTGAAACTGAAAAATCGATATTTGGGCAAAAATTGACACTTGGCCTAAACATCAAAAAATCGATAGTTGGGTTTTGGGCTGAACAAGTAAATTGAGTTTGCAACTGAAAAATCGATACTAGGGCTTATCTGCTTATCAGTTATCAAATTTTACAAAAAAAAGATATCTTTACAATCTTATTCATTGCTCTTTCGTGGATCTTCCAGCGGTTGATTGGGACTAAGATTGACACATTTAAAAATGTGTCAGCACAAATTTGACTGATCAAGAAAAATAATCACTCACCAATGATCAGAATGGAATAAAACCAAAAATACTCAATTATTGCAAAGTCTAAGTCCGAAGGTCCGAACTTCGAACCAAATAAGAATCGATAATTGGGCTCAATCACTGAATCTCAAAAAATCGATATTTTCTGGCGCCTAGACCGCTCAGTCGATGTTCGCCGCGTTTACCTGGTAGCGTCCGGACGGCGTGGACATGTGCTGCTGCTGTTGGTGGTGAGCGGCCGCCATCGGGTGGGCGTACGCGGCTGAGAAATGGTGCTGCTGCTGGTGCGGGTGCTGTGTCTGGTGCTGCTGCTGCTGATGGTGCTGCTGTTGGTGGTGCTGGTGGTGGTGGTGGGGGGCGCCGAAGTGGAAGTGCTGGTGCGGCACCAGCTCAGAGGCCGCTGTGCCGCCGAAGCCGGAAGGCCCGGCTGCGCTCTGTTTCTTGTCTGCGTCGCCGTTGGCGCTCTCGCCGCCGACACGCATCACTTTCCTGGGGCAGAAGAGCAAAATTGACTTATGGATGATAGACTGACTCTATGTTGGCTGGTTGGCCCGTCCAGGGATCGCGCATGGAAGGATGCTCGGATGGGATCATCCCCCGTTTTGTGAGAGCGAATAATCCCGGCAATCCCGGTCGAGATTTGGCATAATGTGCATGGGTTGGATGCATTTTAGGAAATTGGAATGTGTTGGCCAGACAATAATTTTGTCTACCTTTTTGAGAACGTCAGAATGCCAAAATAGCGACATAAGGGGTTAAGGGGAGTGGGAAAGGTTTCAAAGCCAAACGTTTCAGCGCCAGGCTGTTTTATTCTGACATAACTCGACAAAGAACGAAGCTAAGACAGAATTCTTGGACTCATTGGATAGATCTTTGGAAGCTCTACAAAAATGGTGCCCAGCCTGAATTGCTCGGTACAGCTTTGGAGAAGTTATGGTCAAAAAATCGGAATTTTAGTCGATTTTTCCAAACATTTGGCCATAACTTGGCCAATTCTTGGCCAACCCCATAGCTGAACAGGCCATTGGATAGGGCACACTTTGAGCTTTCCAATGACATCTCGTTCACTTTCTTAGCCCAAAATTTGGCCGAGTTATGGCCCCTCAAATACAGCCTGGCGCTGAAACAGCGCTGAAACTGAAATGTGCCTATTCGACATAAGGGCTTGCACCATTTTAGAAAAAAATCGCTAGTGAAAGCGAGATCCGTTTTCCACATTTTGCGATGTTTGGCTTTGCGCCACTCACATTAAGTCGGGCGTCTCGGTGGCATTGGGCGTCTTGGCGTCCACGGAGAGCACTGGCAGGCCGGCTTGGTTGCGCGTCCACGACTGCAGGAAGTGCTCAACGATGGGCGAGAACTGGAAGAAGGAGGCGCTGAGACCTGCAAATGGGGAAAGGAAGACGTCATATTGTGCACGGCTAATGAAGTAAATGAAGTACAAAAAACAAATAAATATTAATGTTTAAAAATTAAATTTTATTTTTGCCATTTTGAAGAGTCCTGCGCAATTGGAAAACGCAATGGTTTGAGGAGCCATTGTGAGCCATATAACTCAGCCATGGTTTAAGTTTAAGCCGAAAATGTTGTGAATTGTAATGTCATTTTGTGGTGCATCAAAAGTTCGAAAAATCTCAGTTTTGAGTGCCTCCTCTCTTTTAGCTTTGAAACTTTTAAAGTTATATGGCTCTTCAAATATGTGTCTTTGGTGGCTTATTTTGCCGTTCGCGCCACAAATGGCCAGAAAGAGTAGCTTTGAGCAATTCGCGAAAAATGGGGGGATTGAAAGCGACGCATTGGCTTCCGGCGTGCGCAATCGCTTTTCCTGGTTTCCACGCCCCATTTGATGAGTGGCATGAGATGGATTTGGTCGGACTGTGGAAAGCCAAAAAACAAATTAATCTGATTAGAGCATCGCGAGCGGAAACGGGCAAAACGTGGAGCGCGGGGGCGCCAAAAAGGAAATGTTCTGCATTCTGCTGACTGTGCTTTGCAATTTCTGAATTATCTTTTTGAAGGCCAGTTCGTCAAAAATTGGACAAAATTTTTTGATTGGCCGTAACTCTGCCATTAATCATTTTCTTGAAATTTTTTTGATTTGCCTAACTTGGCTTACATTTTCTTGAAGAACGCTAAAATAGTCTAGTCTATGCTCAAATGATTGACTGGGCAAAAATTGAGGTTAAATGGGATGAAATGTCCATGCGAAAATTTGGTGCCAAAAATTCAAATTCTCAACAGCGCAGAATGAGTGAAAATCTGGAAATGACAAATGAATGCGGGACTAAAATAAAAGTGACCAATGGCACTCGGGGGGCGGGCAATTGAATTGAATTTATATGCTGCGCGCGGACGACGAAGACAAAAAAACTGTTCGCGACTGTCGCCGTTTTGTGTGTGCGCGTGTTTTGTTTCGATTTGCCCAGCATCGGCCCTCCACTCGGCGAACTCTTCTTCTTCTTCTGTGGTGAGCTGCGCCTCTCACGCGCATTGCCCTTCGCTCTGCTCGCTTTGCCCCGCGCGATCCAGTTTTGATCGGGCCGCGTCACTTTAGAGCACACGTCTTCTGTCATCCGCTGCTGTTCGCCGAACTGTGCGCGCTGTCGCGACACAAACACACAAACAGAACATGCACGCAATTTGTCCTCTGATGCTATAGGGATGTGGCTCTGGACAGAACCATCCGGGTCATTTGAGACACCGGGTTTCACGGAGAGCTTGGGAGAGTGATCCCAAAAGTGATTCGATAAAGCTATGGAAGCTCTACAAAATGGCATTTTGGGTTGGAATTGATTGGTTCATTTTGGACCGATTTATGGCCAAAAAACTCCAAAAATCGCTGTTTTTTCAACCATTTGGCCATAACTTGGCCAATAATTAAGCTATTTGTCCACTGATTAGACCATTGGATAGAGCACACTTTGAGCTTTCCAGCGGCATTTTATTCAAATTTTTAGCCCAATTCTTAACCGAGTTATGGCTTATCAAAGGCCCCCGTCGCCCAAGCGATCTGCTCCGTCCCCCACTGCCATTCTCATTCTCCAAAAAATTTTTTGCGCGCGCAAGCCCTATCAGAGTTCTATTCAATTTGCCCAAACATAGTGTGGCGCTCACCGGGCGAGTTCAGGCTCTGCGTGTTCAGCGGCAAGTTGGTGGAGATGGAGCCCTTGATCTGGAAGGAGAGCTGCTTCTGCTGCTCCGCCTTGGCGCCCTCCGCCGTCGCCGACAAGTGCTGCTGCTGCTGCTGGTGGTGAACCGTGCCGCGGTGGGAGCCGCACTCCGGATGGAGCAGATGTGCCTGCGAGTGCGCGCCAGCGTCTGGAATTGGGGCGAGCAGTGAGAACGTGTGGAAAAAGTGAAAAGTGGCATCAAACTCTCGACTCTCGGCGGGACTCGAACCCAAAAAATCCCGACTCTCGAGAACCCAAAAATATCTATCCCGACTCTCGACGCGACTCGAACCCAAAAAACTCTCCTATGGACTCTGGGAGTGCCCAAATACGCATTTTGAAATTGAGGGAGAATCGAGATTCTAACCCAGTTTTCGAAACAGAAATGTTCGCAATTTGCCTAGATTGCCAACATTCGAGATTCATTGCAACGGCTGATCTTGATGATTGAGATCAGATTTTTTTCCAAAAGATTGCCCTCATGCGGCCTCGAATTTTGATTTTCGGAACTAAATTTTTGGCCAAATCAAGCAGCATTTTTGTTGAACAAATGCCTTAAATCGGACACTACGCATCTCAAAATTGCACAATGGCATAGAGCTCAGGACTTTCGGGACCCACAAAAGGTGGCCAAGAGGCCTTTGTGATGAGAAGGGTGATCTGGACTCTTTTTGGGGCTCTCTTCGAGAGACCAATCGTCCCAAAGTGCCACTTTTGGATTGTCGATCGTTCTCCCCAAAAAGTCTCTGCCGCTCTCTCGGAAAAAATACAGACCCCCGCATCTCTAATCGTTCTCTGACACGGCCTTTTGGGAGTACAGATTGCCTACCGCCCTTCCCCGCTGTCCAGCACTCACATTGCTGGTGCTGTTGCTGGAGTGCTGCCGTGCCGTCGCCGCCCTGCGCGGACACCACCGTGGACGTGATCTCGATGTTGGCTGGAAATGGGGCATTGGATGGTGGTGGCTCCGCTGCCGTCGACTGGTCGTCAAAATACGCCGTCGGGTACATGTACATTTTGGAGAGGCACTGATTTTGCACTGCCTTTTGCCACTTTTGCCCGAATTTGGTGCCAATTCAGGCGCCTCCGAATAGATTGAATGTTTGGGGGGATTTTGATGGTGGATGGTGGGGGTGAGGTGGGCGAGTGCCGCTGCATTTGAGAGGATGGTGGTGCCTCAGTGGGCGGGCACCCCCCATTTTGGGCACTGCTGCTGCCCAATTCTGGCCCCAATTTGTTTGCGCCCCTCCCACGTCTCCACACAATCGATCCAATGGACCCCCCCCCTCCATCCGATGATCGATCGATGCGCCCCCAAACCAACGTGATTTTGGCCAAAATTTGGGCAAATCTGCAGCAGCAGCAGCACTGCTGCAAACTGCACAATGCCTCGAAAAGAAGCAGCACACTCGGTGGCAACTGGCACCCCCACTTTGGAATTTTTGAGGGCAGTACCCACAACCTGGGCACTCTCATGGGCACATCCCCCTTTTGACGCTCAACCCTTCCATTTTCAGTGTTTGGAGTTCCCAATCTCACAGTTATTTGGGTCATTTTGGTTTTGGCATTTTGTGTGAAGTGTCGACCATTCCGGCACTTTTGGAGCCCACTCAAACTTCCGATTGGACCGACCACACGCCACAAATTGGGCCCATCAAAAGTGTAATAGGGCCCCAGCTTCAATAGAGTTGGAGTCCAAATAGCCCCAAATGTATTCCCAGTGCCATGGAGCAGTTGGGCGCGCGCACCTGTCAGCAGGGGCTCGTGGTCGCCGAAGAAGGCCTGCGCCTGCTGGCTCTTCGGGGTCGCCGAGTTCAGGCACACCGGCGTGTTCAGCTCGTCAATGTGCATCAGCTGCTACAAAACGGCACACACACACGTCGTTTGGGCGAAAAAAGGACCCCGAAACAGAGCGAGAGCGGAGCAACGGCAGAAAATGCGACGGACCCGAAGGTGCCTTTGGACCCATCAAAAGGGGTCATCTCGCGCAAAACTAATCAAACATGTGTTTTGCTCATCGCTTTTTTGCTGACCAAAGAATCGATTTTGGGCAAAATTTTTCGGCATTCCTTTAAAAATCGTTTTTTCTAAAAAATTTTTCAAATCGGATCGACTTTTCGTGACTAAAACAATCATCTCTTGGTCCAAGATTATCGATTTTTGGATCTAGGCCCGGTAAAAACAAAATTTGAGGAATCGATTAATTTTCGGCATTTTCTCTAAAAATCAATTTTTCTAAAAATTTTTTCAAATCGCGCTGATCCCTTTTTGGTGACCAAAACAATCAAATCTTGCCTTAATTGACAATTTTTTGAATTTAGGCCCGGCAAAAACAAAATTTGAGAAAATAAGCATGCCTTGGCCTATATCGATTTTTTGGATCTAGGCCCGGTAAAAACAAAATTTGAGGCATTGCTCAAAAATCGATTTTTAAAATTTTTCAACTCGCATTTCAACGCCCTAATTGCTTCGCTCTCAACAGCAGCAAATGAATGGTTGTGGAGGGGGGGGGGGGCGCTCACCGAGGAGGCGCACTTGGCCACCGCGTTGGTGGTGGGCGAGGTGAGCAGCGCGGTGGGCGTGCGCAGCAGGTCGGGCGGCAGCTTGGGCGTTGGGGTCTCCAGCGCGGCCATCAGCCCGTTGGAGAGCAGGGCGCCCACTGCCGCCGCCGCGCTGCGCACCGCGCCGCCGCCCGCCTTGCCGCGCTCGGGCGGAGTGCCGCCCTGCTGGTGCTCAATCTTCAGCTCCGGCACGCACGGGGAACAGCGCTTCGCCAGACTGGGACTGCCGCCGCCGCTGGCGTTGATGGCACACTTCGGCATCGGCATCTCGTCACATCGTGGCGGCGGCGTCGGCATTCCAACGTTGCACTTCGGCACTTCGCCACATTTAGGCGTTCCGTCGCATTTTGGCGTTCCGTCGCATTTTGGCGTTCCGTCGCATTTTGGCGTTCCATCGCACTTCGGCACTTTTGCCGGTGGAGCCTCTTCATCCTCGGATGCCATCGTCATCGTTGTTGCGTTGGATTGTGCCGCCGGAGTCATTCTCGCGGTCGCAACAGGCGCAGGCGATGCGCTGGTGGAGACTGGCGGCGCTGGAGGCACCGCGGCGGCAGTGGCCATGGGCACTTGTGCGGCGGCGTTGAAGAATGCGACGAATTTAAAATTTAGGGTTTGCCAATTGCGGGCTCAAGGGCAGCGAATTGGTGCCGCCGGAAGAGTGGTGAGTGCACGGAGCATTGGCTTGAATGGCGCTGCTGTTGAGAGCGGTTGGAGCTGTTGTCGAGGTTGAGGTTATAAATTGGTGGTTTTGTATTCACCGATTCAACCGGGGAACAATGGCAAAATGGCGGAATACAACGCTGCAAAGGTAGTACAAAGCACTTGCGTTGAATGTCGCTGGCGCATGGGAACTGCCGGATTGAGTGAGCCGCGCGCGCGCGCGCAAACTTTGGCCAAACAAGCCAAATGGGCAAATTGGCCGAATGTGGGGCAGAGGATTTTGTAATTATTAAGTTCCCATTTGCACATGAATAAGCAACGCGGTGATTGCACACACACATTTCTCGGCCAGTTTGGAAGCCAATAATGCCAATAGCGTGAAACCCTGTATGCACATGGTGGTTTTTTTTTTTTATTTTAAACAAAATTTTAAAGAGGACCTTTTTGGATCTAACGTATGTAATTTACATTTGAAAACCAAAACAATACAAAAAATCTGGATAATTTCAACAATGGGTGAATCTGCCTGCTAAATAAGAGTTTGTACATTCACACGAGAATGTCCGACCAAACTGGACATGTGCCACTTTTTGCTGCGAAACACACGATTCGTGCCATTCCACGCGATTGAAGTGCAAATGTTTTAGTGTTTCGGACCAATAACTGGACCGGCCGAAAAGTGAGTGCTTTCCGGGCGCTGTGCGAGCACTTTGAAAACCGCCACTGGCCCACAAAGTGCGGTCGACCGAACAGCGCTGGTCGCGGTGTTTGGGGCGCCGCACAAGTGTCGCGAGCCCAGCAGGGAGTGGCGGCGCTTTTTGCGCACTTCCGGGCGCCGCGCCCCGGCTTGGACTACTCACCCCAATCACACACAAAGTCACAAACACGACTGTTTTAGCTGCTGGGGGCCCAGTTCGCGCCACTCTCTTTCGTCATTGGCGCGCACAAAATGGCAAACAAAGCGCGAAAGCAAAGCAAGACAAGGCAGATCCGCACATTCGAAAAAGAGAGGTGAAACAGAGCCCCAAAAAAAACAAAGCGAAACGCGCTGTGAATCTGTGAAGCGGGAACGCAAAGTGGCGCTGGAAATTGAATGGGCGGCCGGCGCACCCAAACTTTTGGGAGACGCGCCCACGCAACGGGCACTGGGAGCGGGTGCGGACGAGAGTCGAGAGGCAGTGGCGGATCCATTGGGCCCATAGGCCCGTTTGAGCATTGGTCCGGACTGGCACAGTCCAGTGCCGAACGTTCCAGCGCCAGGCTGTGATGAGGGGCCATAACTCAGCCAAATGAAAAGCTAAGAAAGTGAATGAGATGTCATTGGAAAGCTCAAAGTGTGCCCTATCCAATGGCCTGTTCAACTCTGGAATTGGCCAAGAATTGGCCAAGTTATGGCCAAATGTTTGGAAAAATCGGCTAATTTCCGATTTTTGGCCATAACTTGTTCAAAAGGATGAACAAACAATTTAAGCTTGATTTCAATTTTAGTAGAGCTTCCAAAGATCTATCCAATGAGTCCAAGATGCCCGTCTTTGGAGGCGCCAACGCCCAAAAGTGTGCCAGCGCGACGGAGAAAGAATAAACATTGGCATTGAAGGCGAACGGGGAAGTATTAATTTAGCTCTAGTGGCGCGCAAAAGTGATGTGTGCAATTTGCGCGATAACTCAGTCACTTTTAAAGCCAAACATTTGACCTAAATGCCCATTTGTGGCGCAGCCAGTTCCGCGTCAAATCACTTTTGGCACATCCAATATTTGGCAAAGCGGCTGGTGCAAGTAAACACTAAACAGTGACGACAATAACCTAATCGGCTACTATACGTTAGGGCTTAGACATACGGCTATAAAGAGACCCATTCGGCTGCATTAGCATCCGCAAATGTCGTAATGCCTTGTTGGCCATAGGCCGCTTATTGGGACACACGCCAGCCGCCCCTCAACACGTTGTGTTGACGCGAGACTGGGCAGCTATCGCGCGGATTAGGCCAAAAATGGCGCGCCAGTCGGTGCCGGAAGCGCGACCGGAACGCCTTCGCAAATTTGTTCCGGCGACGCCAGCGCAGCGGGAATTTTTGTTTGCGCCAGCCGCCAGCAGTTTTGGAACGCCTCACAGCCACAGGGCAAGCAGGCAAAAGTGCGCCACATTGCGCTGCGGCATTCGCGTGGCGGGGCGATTATGGTCTTAGGACACGCACCAAAGCGACGATGGCACAAGGGCAGCGGCGGCGGCGTGACGACAGCGGAGCGGATTGCCCCGCGGGGCGACCTGCTGTCGGCCATTGCGCCTGTGACGGCCGGCCACATAGTTTTCCGTCCCTCTTCTGGCGCTTGCTTGGCCCGACCGACCGACCGAGAATCGATACGCCGCACGGGAGGAGGAGAAGCAGCTAGGTGGTGGGGACGCCGCACACCTAAATGAATTCGGGCCGGCTGTCAGCTGCCGCGGCGCGCCAGAGCAAAAAACGACGACGAGATGCTGCTGTGGCCAGAGCGGCGCCAAGAAAAAGAGCAAAGGCGCGACGCAGGAGAGCAGCAACTGGTGGCCCCCTGAACAGAGGAAGACAGCCGGCTGCCGGCTGGCAGCAGCATAGAGCACACACACAGCAAGAGAGGCAGATGAGTGTGGAGAGCCGGGGCAGAGGAGCTCTGTCCCCAGTGACGCGAGCGCTTTTTGCGTGGGCGGAGCGGAGACGCTTTGGCGCTGGGGACACGGCAAAGGCAAAATGCATTATACGCTTAACCTAGCGGAGGTCGCTGGGAACTCGCGTCACTGGCGACGGCGGCGGCGGCGGCGAAAGGGCGCCGCTGAATGGATGGCTCTGTTGTGTGCATTTTGATCACGCGGCGGCCGCAAAATGTGTTTTCTTGTCGCGGCGCTGGTTCAACAATCGCGGCGGCGGATGGAGCGGCGGCCTTTTACGACTGCCTTCTGCCCGTGTGCTTGGATAATCCATCGGGGGAACAGACGCAAAAATTTGCTAGAGGAAAAGAGAACGCTTTGAAAAGCAAAAAATGAAAATAACTGCTGAAAATTGGGAACAAGAAACTCACAAAAAGGGGCTCTAAAGGAAAGAGGAAAAATTTGAAAAGTGCGTCAAAAAAGGAAAAACGCTGCTGGAAACTGCTGAAGATTGGGAAGTCGAACACAAAGCACGATGGTCAGTTCTAAGGGTCGCGGGGCATATAAAAATGAAACGAAGTAAAATGTTGTAAAATGTGAAAGAAACGCCAAAATAGTAGGTCAATTGTTTTGAACAGGCACAGTTCAGTGCCAATAATGTGTTTGAGGGGCCAAAACTCAGCCAAATTAAAAGCTAAGAAAAGTGGATGGAATTTCAAGCTCAAAGTGTACTCTCTATCCAATGGCCTGTTCAGTTCTGGGGTTGGCAAAGAATTTGGCGGATCCATTGGACCCATAGGCCCGTTTGAGCATTGGTCCGGACTGGCACACTCCAGTGCCGAACGTTCCAGCGCCAGGCTGTGATGAGGGGCCATAACTCAGCCAAATTTAAGGCTAAGAAAGTGAATGAGATGCCATTGGAAAGCTCAAAGTGTGCCCTATCCAATGGTCTGTTCAGCTCTGGAATTGGCCAAGAATTGGCCAAGTTATCGCCAAATGTTTGGAAAAATCGGCTAATTTCCGATTTTTTGACCATAACCTTTTCAAAGCTGGACACTCAATAGGGAATGGGATGTTATTTGAAAACAAACTCAAAGTGCACTCACTCTATATCCATTGGCCTATTGAATGATCAGCTCTCCGATGGCCTAGAATTGGCCAAGTTAGCGCCGCCAAATGTTTCGAAGAAAGCTGCCCCAATTTCCGAGTTATTTGGCAGACATAGCTGGGGACCAAACAAGTTACCCCATTCCCCATTCAATCCATCCAATTCCTCCCCATTTTGGGGGCTTTTTGGGTCGAAAGTGACACTCACCTTCGTGAGTGCTGCTCGGCTCCTGTTTGATGGGCCTGAGCAGCGGCGGCTGGTGCGGCTGGCGGCGCTGTTTGTCCTGCTCTTCGCCCTCCAGCAGCCGCATTCGATAGGACTCGATCTCCTGGAACACCAGCAGCCGCCGGTACTCTTGCGCCGTCGTGGACGAAATGGCGGTGCCGCGCCGATGCTGGAAGTGGTGCGGCGACGCAAATGGGACGCCGCCGCTGGCGCCAGTTCCGGCACTGCCACCGCTGGTCGAGTGGCACTCGTAGGCGGAATCGAGTGACGCCGATTTGCGCTTGTAGGACATGCCGCCGGCAAGCGATTGCAACGAGGGAGACGTGCAGAGGCCTGAGAAAGGATTGTAGGTCGTTACTCCCAAAAAGTCTCTGCCGCTCTCTCGGAAACATTACAGACCTCCCCACTCTCTATTCGTTCTCTAACAAGACCTTTTGGGAGTAAAGGCCGCCTACCCTGAGAAAAGGGCAGGGAAACATGAACTCGCATTTCACGGAATTCAACGTGTTCACATATTTCACGGAAGAGACACATGAAAATGATGGAATCTATGTAAAATTTTCTTCCAAAAGTAGCTCAAAAATTTTTTAAAAAATCTTAGAAAATTTAAAATTTGCTAAAAAAATCAAAACATGGAACTTTGTGTTAAGCTTTTTGTTAGCTTTAGTTTGATATCAATTGCTTGATATCGCATCAAGTTTTCAGAAAGTACTACTATTTCTAGAAATGTACCTCCAAAAATGGCTCAACAATTTTCAAAAATTCCTAAAAAACTTAAAAATTGCTAAAAATAAAATCTAGTCTGTAATTATTGTGCAGAAAAGTGTGCTCTTTAATATACAATCGAAAAACAAACATTGATTAGTGGTAACATATGGACTATTTTTGCTTTTTTGATCATTGGTTCTTACAATCTTCTCTAAGAATGCTCAACATTTTCAAAAATTCCTACAATCTTTAAAAGTAGCTAAAAATAAAATCAAAATACGTCTTTGTTAAGCTATTCGTTAGCTTTATAATTTAATATCAAGTACTTGATATCTCATCAAGTTTTCCGAGAGTTCTATCGATTTAAATCACCTGAGTCGGATGAGTAGGTGAGTGCGGGTGTTGAGGCGGCCGAATGGTCGTGTTCCTCTCCGTGTGGCGGCTGTTGCCCACTGCGCATGGTCGGGAACGTAGCGGCGGCGGTGAGCCATTGCGCCGCGCAGTTTGGGCGGCGCTGCAGACGCTGTGGATGCGGCAGCAGTGCCATCGGTTCCGACTCGCGGCGGCGTTTGCTCATCGGAAAATGGGCCCACACGCTTGCGCCTGAGCAATCAATATACATTAAAAAGGGCGCCAAATAAATTGTTGAAAATTCAAATTTTAATATATAAACAAGCCATTGTTGTCATTTTGAGTTTTGACAAAAGAACAAAAAGGAAGAGCGGTGAAGTGTAATTGTGTATTTGGGCCATTGCATTCTTTGGCTATTCAAATTTGCGCGAAATTTTTAAATTTCAATTCGCTACCAAAAGTGATACAATAAAAGCTACCAAATTTGAATATTTGACGTATAATAAGGTCATAACTTTTGCCCAACAAATGGGCCTAATTTTGCTAAAAAATGAGACTGACTGGACGAAGAAGCGGCGGCCAGTTGCGGCAAGGGATGCGCAGCTGTAGTGCCAATGCTGGGCCCAGAAGGAAGCGGACAAGGCGAGCTGCAAACGGAAATATGTATACTCGATTAGAATGCCCATTTCTCCGCATTTTTCCCCGGAAAATCGGCCAAGTTATGGCCAAATGTTTGAAAAAACGTGGATTTTTGGAGTTTTTTTGCCATAACTCGGCCCAATCTGATCCAATCAATTCCGTCCTAAATGCCATTTTGTAGAGCTTCCATAGCTTTATCGAATCACTTTTGGGATCACTTCTCTAGCTCCATTCTTTGCCGAGTTACAGCTTCTCAAAGACATATACCTCCAGACCCCCACCCCGTTTTGCCCACCTGTGCTTTTTGCGTTGGCTCAGCGTGCTGCCGGCGGCCAGCTCCATTTGGTCCAGTTCCAGGCGCTGGATCATTTCCGGGAACAGGGCGTCCATCAGATGCTGTGGCGGCGAACTGGGCCGACTGGCGCTGGGACTGTCCTCTCCGGTGGGGGTCTCCATTCTCAGCAACGACTGATTTTTGCGCTAAACAGGGAACGGGGGAATCAGTGAAAAATGTGTGTGGAATGAAAAAATGCGCGCGACAAAATGGGCACTTTGGGGGAACGCGAAATTTGTGGTGCATTTAGGGCTGAGACCGGAATCATTTGGAATAGAATTTCACAAAAAATATTTTCGGAAATTTAGCACTTTACAGTTTATATCTTTATATTGCAAATTTTGCAATTTTCAATTGATTCGCCGAAATAAAAATGCCAAAACTCAAGGCAAGGAGACAATGGGAATTCCACGTCCGCATGAAAAAACAAGAATGTGAAAAATAGCCAATAAACGAATAGATAGACCCGTCAACAATGATTGGGAAAAAATTGGCTTTTTAAGCGTTTTTTAAAATGTGAATTTGTCGATTAAAAACTGTTGTGCTGTTGCGATTAGGCACAAATCAATCTATGAATTGGTGCTAAGTGATAACCGATTTCATGGGTAAAGCAATTGAATTGACTCGTTATAAATTATAAATTATAATGGTCATGAACTTGGGAAAGACCAGACTCTCCTGTTGGAATTTTGGAACAATAAGAACGTGATAATATTAATTTACCCAAAAAAAGCTGAATTTACCCAAAACGGATAATTAATTTACCCAAAATGAAATGACCCATTTAATTTACCCAAAAAACCTTGTAT